>JAAGNO010030722.1:12724-24228 GCA_033439905.1 Ceryle rudis
AAAACCAAAACCAAAAAAACCCACACCTATACTTTAATTCATAATCTACTACATCCATTAAAATGTATAAAGATTTAATATAATCAAACTTATATAACCAAATTTATATAGATTTGCCCTAAATAACCAAACATTTTGCTTAGTCCAGTAACAATTTATCTTTTCAGTAAGCAGATTGAAGCATAAATTTTCTTGTAGAATTTACTAATTACTGGAATCCAGAGAGAGAAAAAAAAAATTTGCTGCATATATCTTTTTCATTATAGCAATTACGTATTATTACTGAGGTTTTACAGCTTCAATAAAAGCCTCTTTTGAAGGTAATATGTTATTGCAACTTTTGATTAATATGCTTTCACACACATTCTTTTTACATAAAATGCTAACAGGTCAAATTAGATGAAATATCACAACAGTGAAGAAACTGCAAGGACATCTTCTGGGCTGACTACTAATTACTTTTTAACTTTCTGTTTGAAGTTTGACAGAGCACTTAGCAAAAAGAAAACACTGTATGCTGTAGAAATATTCTATAAATACTACTCATTTCTGTACCGCCATTTTCTTTGGTTATGTATTTCAATTATAATATACAATGTCTCTTTCAATAAACACACAAAGGATAAAAATTAACTTCTATTTAAAACTCCCACCTTGCTACAATTCACTTGTGGGTTGCTTTTAGGTTTTTCACATTACCTCCATCCATTTGGATTTTTAGTATGTGAATCTGCAACACTGAAAGTATCATTCATTACAGTACTTTGTAAGTTGGATGTACAAGTTCACTAACAGGCCAGCTGTTAATACACAGGCATCACTTGAATGCATAAATAAATGTATTTAACCTTTTCTAAAGTGGTATAAAAATATATCATCTGCAATTATCAAATTAATAACGATTTTATAATGTTAACCAAAAAACAGGAAAAAGTTCTGCATCAGCTACTTTCCACTTCTATTTTATTCCATCTCGCAGTTCTTTGCCATTATTTTAATTTACAGTGCATGTACTACACATTTATACATGAAATATTAATAAAATGTGGAAACAAATCACAGCCTAAAGAATTACTGTAAGGTATAATACCTAATGTTACATCAACATAAAAATTCAAAGTTTTTTAAAGTGTAGAGTCATTAATCTACAACATGTAACCTCACAAGAGTCAAAAAACATAATTAATGCAACAATACAGATTACAACCCCAGTTCTTAGTTGCTTTCAAAATGTATATATACATACACATATTCACATTCTACATGACAAGTCAACTCACAACATCGAGTTATTTGGTTAAAAAGCACAATAAATGCAGCACTTGTTTAAAATAAATAAAAAAAAAAAGGAAAAAAGCACAGAGTAGTGAAAACATTTAGATGACCATATAATTAAGCCATAGTATTTACATGTACAGACAAGAAAATGATACACACTTTGCTTCTGCATAGTATATAGCATAAAGAAGCTGCACTAGTACTTAGAGGGAGACTGAACTTGGGGAACTGGCAATGATACAAGGAGCCATTCACTCCTACCAATTGCCCAGGTCTGTGGTAACTGAAGTTACATCATTTGACAGACGGCTGGTAGTTTTTATGAAATAATCTGGTGCTTTCAATCCAGTTCCTGCTGCTGTTGTGATAACATCTATCTACTATCACAAATGGGTACTCCTGTTGGCGGACACAGTAACGACTGAGTGAGCATGGAGACTGAGTAAGCCTCTTAACCTCTCTCTAGGACAGCGATTGCAGCACTTTGGTGGGCAGTGCAGTGAAGCTTGCACTGCTACTGCTGCTTATGCTGGACCTCCAAGAAGACTTTGGTTTCCAATGCTGTCAGTCTAAAGAGCTTCACAAACATTGACTTCATGTTAAAATGAAATTTTCTTTCACCTGCTTAAAATTTCCCCACTGAAGACAAATATTGGAAGGGGGGGATGGGGGGCAGAAACCATACAAAGAGACAAAAGCATTAGCAAATGTTAAAAGCAAACAAGGAAAAAAAATTAAAAAATGAGCCCTGCAACTCTTGATTAAAAGTCCTTCCGCAGACCTCTCTTTTGAAGAATACAACACAGAAAAAAAAACTTTCAGTATAACTTAAGGTACTGCATTTAAAAACTAAAAAGTATTGTTAAGCATTAAGATGAAAATTATTACATTAATGGGCTCCTAATTTATCCAACACCAAGGGCGTAACCAGAATTACAGTGCCTATTATGGTGCCTCTCTGTCACATACTCTTGAAATACAACTGAGTATGAGACTCTTGAAGTACTTCGGTTTACACTATTAAAAAGTAAAATTAACATAAGAAAAGCAAGTTAAAAAAATCCACAATTAGATATAGGTGCACACAAAGTATTTTATTTCAAAAACTAAAGTTTCCTGTGTTGTATTCCTAAATACGCATCCCTAGAAAGCACATTCTTGGCCTTTAAGAACATACAAGTTCAAAATGGCATTATCACTTCAGAAGATGGTCTTATCTAGGAATGAGTAAAAAGCAAATCAAGGAATCATAATTGTTTTTTCCAAGGTTTCACTCAGGATCTCCAATAGTGGTTACTTTCAACTCGTTCACTTTATACTCAGTATAGCTAGTATAGCTAGATCATAGACTCACAGCATGGTTTGGATTGGAAGGGACCTTTAGAAGTAATTTAGCCTAACTATCCTGCAATGATCAGGGATACTTTCAACTACATCAGGTTGCTCAGAATATTTCCAGGGATGGGGCATGTAATAACTCTCTAGGCAACATTTTCCAAGAAAAACACATTTCCATCCAATGTTCTTTGAACACATTCTATTTTAAAAGAACACAAAATACCCCACAATGTCTCAAAATTCTCAGTTTTCTACTTCCTCTTTGCTTATGTTTAGTAAAGCAAACTTCAAATGCTTCAGTAAGAATACACATAACTACACTGCAAGAGTCAAATGCTATCTTACTGAATAGGCTTTGTTACACTAACAGTCTGAAGACATTTAAGAACTACTTAGACAGCAATCCTGGCAGCTGAACAGAAGAGAAAACAGGATCTGCGGAACCACTACAGTATTCAGAAGTTATCTGTTGTGTATTGGCAATTCACTATAGCAAGGACACCAAGACCTGTTACCACTCCAAAGTCAATACTGCCACCTAAGGGTGATGACAAAGTATTGTCCTTACTGCCAGATTATTTACAGAAACATTTAGAGAGAAAGTAAAGAGTCTGACATGTGTAGTAGTTCAGATAGCTTTACAGTAAATAAATATTTATGCACGAGCATACAATCCTCACTTTTTTTTATTTCTATTAGCATCAAACTTGGAATGAATGTTTTACATTAGAACAGTATCACAGAAACTGCCAGGACAAAAATGCAACAGTTCTTAAAAAACAAACAAACAAACAAACAAACAAACAAACCCCCCCCAAAACAAACAAACAAATTATTTTATTTTGTTGTAAAAATGAAAGAAGTGAAAGTTTCTGAAGGTTTTACTGAAACACTAATTTTCCAGGAAGGCTTTTAATATTGACCAAATATTTCAAACAATTCTTACAAAAGCATGTTTTCCTGTGTTTCCACTTGGTTTCGGTATCATTATTCAACGCATTTTTAAAGAATTTAACATTATTTTTAGAGTATATTAGTAGTTTTTCGTGCATATGTAACATGTCTGGCAAACTAAACTAAAAGAAGGACTTTATCATTACTAATTAACAACACCAACCATGTCATCTGTAAGGAGCTTTTGCTTTGGAAAGTTCTCATTTAACACTTGACAGAAGATGAAGCATCATTATCCAAAGCTATGATATACAGTAATCAATTGCAGTATGGGCACCATCCTTAATATGTATGCATATGTTTAGCAAGTAACTAGTCCTCTTACGTGCATTCTATGTCTACAAGAAAACCAGCAACACTTTTCTCAAAAACGAGTTTATAAGAAAAAAAAAGTGGGAAAGTCAGGAACAACTACAGTTCTTTTCAAAACCTCAAAACAATGAAATAAGCTAGTTAAAAAGTTTTTGGTGAAGTATTCACAAAGATGCCCAAGTAAACAATCCTCTTGCTGAAATTTTTCTATATAGAAGTTTTAAGTAACTATATGCAAAAACTGAAACAGTATACAGAATATATTGAGGGAAAGGGTGGAAGGGCAAGGAAATCACACTCTTTAGAAGTATTTCCCCAGAAAAGTTTCTTCCATTTACTTGTTAGCAATGAAAAACTCATCTTGTTATATATTCTAAGCCTGACTAGTTCACATCATCAGATGATGTTGATATGCTTTATAGTAATGACTTACCTCCTCAAACCATTTGCCTGGACTAAACTCAAAGCAAAGCACTCTCTCCTCTCCATGTGTGCCCTTTTACATGCACAAGGTACACTGTTGAAGTGTTTTATAGCCTCCATGTATGAAAAAGACAACCGCTTCCCAAAGTCAAAAATAGGAGGCAGATTCAGAACTGATGTCAGTAAAACACAGAAGGATAAATATATCAGATTATGCTGTGATTATTCAGAAAACAGGAAAATTAAGGGTTTTGTCCTAAGGATTCTTCACTAGGTTGATCACAGTTAATGCTTTAAAAGGTTAAGTATTTAATTATGTGACATAAAACTGAAAAGCTGGGGTTAGTGTATAGTTATTTTTTACTGAAACTAAAAACATATGCAAGTCACATCTTACCTATTATAGTTTCTATCAAACACAGAGTCACAGTTAACGTATATTTCTACTCTGTATAATCTGATACAAACTGCAAAGATGGGAAGAACACTTAACAGAATACTCAACTTTAAAAATATCACTAAATAATTATCTCTAAAATATTTACTATAAAAATGTTGTCACACACTAAGCATGAAAAAAATAAACAAACAAAAAAAAAATCAAACACACTGACAGCTAGGCCAAAATTTGGTTATCTTGAAATGTCTTCTACTTACAGTAGACATGGATACCAGACACAGTCAAAAGAGAGAGAAGGAATTTGAAATGTGGTCAAGTTTTACCATAACCATCTTATCAAACATATCTGTGAAAAATTAGAGAAATGATGTGTCTTTAAGTCATGTACCTCACAACATCATTTTATTGGAAAAGAGAAAATGCTGCCAGCATTGCCACTCTAGTAGTTTATTTGAAGAATTATTTCCCATATATGCCTAAAGAAGCTTGAAAAAGACAAAAGAGAGGAAGGGAAGAAAGTACAGAGATAGAAATGCTGTCATCCTGGTTTTGCATCTAAAACTCCATCTTCCTTCATCTTTAGAAGCTCCTTCTCCTCATCCACATCTTATTCACCATTAAAAAAAGACCCACAGACACTGGGTGGAACAGGGGGGTATAAATCTATTAACTCCCACCTGCTAGGTTTCAGAAACCTTCACATTACAATTTTACCCACTATGTCACTCAGTTAAGAAAAGACAATGAAAAATAAATTAGTGTGTAAACCCAATACAGTTAAGTAGAGGTTTTTCTCAGCTCTAAAATATTCTCCCAAATCCAAGTCTACTCCATTCATGAGGAAATGGAAAGTTTACGCACTGCTTGTACAAAATTGCTTCTGGGGGAAATCCCTCCCTTTGGATGCACGATAGTCATAGACTTGTTCTGCATCTCTCTAGGAAGAAACCATAAAACCTTTAAGACCTGTTAGGTCTCCATTCTTCTAGTGAAGGCAGAAATGAAAACTGTTAATTCTCCTTCACAATCCAGGGTAACTACAGCCCCACTCAAGGGCAAAGGAAGAATCCACAAGTCATTTCTGAGCAGTTTTCCAATTTTGAAACTGGAGCTATGTACTCTCTATCTAGCAACAAATGACAAAAAACGGTCGGTATGAAGTTAACAGTGAAATTAACTAATTCATCTTCCACCAACTTCATTCACATTCATATTGATCATTCCTATGAGGCAAATGTGAAAGTTATAACATTCAATTCAGCCATGTCCATAAAACTGGAAGTCCAACTAAACTATGGTTGCTACAAAATCTCTTAGTTTTGGCTGGACAGAGTTATAAACTGTTCTTCCATTTACATGGAATTTCTGTGAGATTGTTTGGGTGTATCAGCCTGCCTGGGGACACAAGGAAAGACAATTCTATATATGGCACACTTTGTAAGTCTTGCAATTATTTTTTTTTTCCACTAAGTTCCCAATTCATCTAGCATGCTTCAGAAAAGAGGTCTTGCATATAATTACTCTTCTATTCAAAGGACAGAAGAAAAATTTATTTTGAAGAGATATAAATCATAAGCAGTTATGAAAACAGTAACAACCAGCTTGTGTTAAGTTGCGATGTTAAATCTTTCCTCACATAACCTTCATACACATTTGCTGCTTGCAGATTTCACTTATTATCACGACATAACCAGCTCTTCAAAGAAAGGGTCTATTTTTCTGTGAAATGCCTAGTATATTAAACACTTGGAACATAAATTCTTCTTTCTCTATTTCTGCTCAGCAGTCTGATAATGGAGTTACTTAGCAACAGATGAAGCAACTTAACTGCATTGCCTGATCCACATTTCACTGTAAAGTAACAATCAGAAAAGCACTCTTTAGCTGCTGGTTGCCTCTGTACAGATATATTCTTGAAGTATAAAATCCATTAGTCTGAGACAAGCCTACATGAAAACCCAGCCACATGTACCATCTATAATGGACTATATATTTTGAAATTAATAGAAATTGCCTGTAAGTCACATGATTTTGAGCATCTCTGAAAAAGGAAGAAACAGGAAAATACAAAACACACAGACTCAATCTACAGTATTTACAAAGAAGCTATAGAAGCTGTTTAAAAAGGCAAGGCTGGGGATGGGTAAAAGGAGTCTTCTTCCTACAGCAGACTGACAATCTATGAACTTCAAATACACAAACTAAGCCCTCATATGTTAAGTACACTCCTCTTGCCATGGAATACTTTTGCTTTCAAGAACTTCAGATATTTTGAAAACAAATACATGCCCACACACACTTCCCCAAACCACCTTCTTCACCAAAGAGCGGGAAGTAAGATGTGTGACAGAAAATATTAACAGTGGGTTTATTTTAGAAAGTAGTCTTTAAAAAAAAGTAAACTACAGAATATGACAAATAAAACAGTAGATTATCATTTGCACCAATCATTACTCCCTTTTAGTTAACTCCGCAGCATGAAACAGTTCCTCTTTTCCCATGCAGCCACACATGCATACTCACACGTTCTGGAAGGGGAAAATTTTTACTTTATAACTGCATGGGACCTCCTTACAAGCTGTCTTGGTTCATTCACAGAAAAATCACACTTCCAGCAAGATTTGAAAGTCCCTTGCCTCTAGCGAAGGGAAAGCACATCAGTTTCTGCAGCTTTGTCATCTAGCGGAATCATTCAGGTATTATTAATTCTAGAGATTTAACACTCCAGAGTTCATAACAGCTTTGTAACTTACTTCACATTTACATTTCTAGAACAGGAACATAGATCACATTTCAGATTATAATATCTCAGAACTTTTTAGTGCTAACAATTATTGTATGAACTTCTTAGGTTATAGGACGTGTATATATAAAGCAGGTCAAATTAACACCCTCCCCACAAATTTTCCAGTGAGTATGCACTTACATAGGTATTTATATACACAATAATCTTTGTGTGAAATTAAGTAATCTTTCACGTACAATTACGCAAACCTTGAATAGCCACAATTTTTTCCCCTTTCATTCAGAGATAAGTAAAACTTTGAATTTCCCTACCTTTCTCCGGGAGTATGCTTTCCTTACAAGCCCTCTGAACTTCCTTTTTTTTTTTTCTTGGTGTTTTGTTTTGTTTTTCTTCAAGTAAACGATTTTCATGTATTAAGATAAAGGCACTAATTTTGACAATACTCCAGATTTTATTTTAATCAGGATTGTTTGGGGTTTTTTCTGTGTTTGAACTATTTTGACATTACAGTTTTAGTAATTATTGCTTATTTCTCAATTTCCTACAGTTGTGATCAAAACCAATAAATAGCTTTAAAAAAATAAAAAAATATATAAACCATTGTCAAATGAACAAATCTTAGGCATCAGCATCTGTTTTGTCTATCTGAAGCCAAATATCAAATGGCTCTGAGAACAAGGTATGCTTTTTCTTACAAACACAATTTATTTCTTCCACTTCAGCATCACTTGAGCACTTTTCAAATTAAAGGTTATAACCCTGACATTAACTGACAGCTAAGAATTCATCTGCAAGCAAATTTTTCTACTTTTCTTTGCAGTGAAAAAAAACCAAAACCAAAAACAAAACAAACAAACAAACAAAACTGCTAGTGTTCTACTATACCATTTAGTGAATGCTGATTTTCAGTATTAGAAACCATCATTTCAGAGAATGATTATAATTAGGACACAAGATTGTTTTATTACTCCTCAGCAACTGACTTCTACTAGCACGGGCACCCTATTCTACTGCACCCTGATGAGGAAGTGGCATATTTCAAGAAAATATTATCAGAGTATATTATTTCTAATCAAAAGCCCATCCTCCAAAAATCTTTTATTTTAGATGAGATTGCACTTTTTACTGTACAAAAAATGTACTGGAATATGAAAATAAAAACAAAAACCAAACATTCCACACAGACTATGAGTTTTCCTACACAAATAAAGCATCTGCCAAACAATTACTCCTGCAATGTCACGTCGGAAACAAATTTAACATGTATCTGCATTAGCTTAAATTGTACTTCTGAGTCATTTTTTGAGCTATACCTCTGTACAACTTAAATTTTCATAGCTAGATAACATTTTTAAGGAATTCACTGCCACTGTTATTCAGAAGAAAGTTTTAAACAGAGCAAGAGCAAGCTTTGACAATGAAAACACTGAAAAAAAAAAAAAGTCATAAACATGTACTTACTAATTTGTTTTCTTGCATATATATTCTTTGCAACTTCAGACAGCCTTTAGCTATAATGATCATTCCTTCATCTGAGATCTTGTAACACTGCCCAAAATGAATGTCTTTCAATTCTTTGCATTTTGAACCCAACTGCAATTAAGGAAATCAAAGCAAGTGTTTAAGAATAAAGGAAAAAAAAAACATTTGACTGAACTAAAGTTGGGAATTAAGATATCTTTATGCTTCACTGTCCACCCTTAAAATATATCTTTCTTTAAAGTTTTTGTAAGACCTATACACAAACAAGAAAGACTATCATTACGTACATGACAAAACAAAGTCACTAACAACTTAGGAAAACAGAGGATGCAAGAACTGTTATTTATTGGGCGTATATATAAGTAGCTAACAATGCCTGTATGCTAAGACCACTGACAGCAGCTTTGATTTAACGTAACTACTTCACAGCTTACTCTAAATGCTCCTCTTAACACAAGACAAAGGTTGACAAAACTTTCCTGCCTGTCTAACAAAGATCTCAACCACCTTTGGCTTTCATGATGCAAAAGGAGTTACTTAACAGTGTTTTCAAACAGCAACTAAGATCAGGAAAATTCAATCAGCCAGAGTTGAAGTACAGGATGTCAAACTAGAGTTTTCATTATAAAAGGGATCATTTAAACCCTGGACATAAATATTTAAAAGAGGAAAAAAAAAAAAGTATGTGAAGTATTTCATGTATTTCACCAACAAAATGTCTATAAACCATTCAAGCAGAAGTGGTCAACTGATTTTAATTAAATCTTAGAAGAGAGTACTCTCTTCCATGTTCCCATGTCCTGGTTTTGGCTGGGCCAGAGTTAATATTTTTCCTAGAAGTTGGGTACAGTGCTGTGTTTCGGGTTTAGTATGAGAGCAATCCTGAGAACACATTCTAGTCATTGCTAAGTAGTGCTTATCTTAAGCCAAGAAATTTTCAGTTTCCCATGCTCTGCCAATGTGCAGGTGCACAAGAAGCTGGTAGAGAGTATGGCCAGGACAGCTGACCAAAACTAGATAAAGGGTTATTCCATACCACAGAGTGTCATGCTCAGTATATAAACTGGAGGTGGTTGGCCGGGAGGGGCCAACCATTGCTTGAGGACAGGCTGAGCATTGGTCAATGAGCGGTGAGCAATTGCATTATGTATCACTTGTCTTTACTTGGGTTTTATTTCTCTCACTTTTTTATTATTTTCATTTTCATTACAATTATTATCATCATTACTACTATGTCCCTTGTGCATTTTTGCACTTGGTAAGAAGTTTAAAGACACTAAATTTACATAAGAAGTTTGTGGAATTGCTGGTTACCTGCTTTAGGCCTTCATCAGTGAGTCTGTCTTGATTGCCTACATGCACTTTCTGCAGAAGAGGACACTGAGAGGCGACAGCAATAATAGAGGCATCAGAAAGCTGTTTACATCTGTAGGCAGTATACCTTAGGAGTCCAGGACATTTAATTGCTAATATGCACACTCCTGTATCAGATACATTGCGACAATCAGAAATATTGATTTCGGTAATATTCTGGCTTCTTGATGCTATCTTTTCCAACAGCTCGTCAGTGACCTACAAAGAAATCCAAATATTCAAACATAAAACTTTAATCATAAACATCTTTAATTTCATTATCACAAAAACTACTATTAGAAACATGAATTTCCATAAGCTATTGGGAGAATGAAAAGATTTGTTTTACAAGGTGTAAACAGTTTTACAGTTACCTTTAAAGAATTCTGCTCCAACACTTGGGAGAGAATAACAGCTAATGGTCCTCTTAATATTATAGACAGAATTTTCCGTCCTTAAGAAGGAAAGGATTTGCTTGCCCTTCTATAGCAGCACTCTACTCATGCACCCAAGGTAGCATTTACAGATAAGTAACCAGTTTATACATCTCAAATGCCACAAATTTTTACTCAGGCTTTGGTAATCACCCAAACCAGATGCTAGCAGACAAAGAGTACAGTGATGCAGGTAACAATGGCCTTCTTAACAATGGAAAACAGTCACTTAAGTAAGAAGTGAACAAAAGGGATGAGAAGGAAAGAACAGCATAACAGAAAAAAGATAATTAAAAACCAGAACTTTCCTCTGGTTATTTGCTCAGTCTTCAAACAGAACACTTGCATATTTTAAGTCCTACAAAGGATGTAAGAAACACATGATATTCTTCATGTTCAAGCTTTTAACTTAAAAACAAACAAAAACAAAGCAGGTAAGACATAATGCACAGAACTTCCTCACTTTGAAGTTTAGTTTCAAAAAACCTGAGATGACATAGGATGAAAGCCTTTCTAACAAAACCATTCAGGAATACTTAACCACCACTTAGCATAGATGAGATTTAGCTTTAAACCTGCAGAGGGCAAGAGAGCAACATCAATCCCTTTTGGGCTTTTTTTTTTTTACACAGCTGAGAAACAAACGCGTTCTTTGCTGCACTCAAAGTGCTTTCCAGTAGCAGCAAGTCAAATCTGCTTTCTTGCTATTTCATCAGGCAGCTGTTAGCTAGAAAATGTAAAAAAAAAAAAAAAAAAAAAAAAAAAAAAAACAAACAAAAAAAAA
>JAAGNO010030723.1:3479-17441 GCA_033439905.1 Ceryle rudis
AAACATAAGGAGAAGCTTTTTCATGGTGAGGGTGACAGAGCACTGAGCAGGCTGCCCAGGGGGGCTGTGGAGTCTCCCCTCGGAGACATTCAAAAACCCTTGGACTCGTTCCTGTGTGACCTGATCTAAGTGATCCTGCTCTGGCAGGGGGGTTGCACTAGATGATCTTTCAAGGTCCCTTCCAACCCCTAACGTTCTGTGATTGTCCTCCTATCTCTCCAGCTGCCAAGTACTATAGCTGCCCTCTACTCCTGAGCCAAGTTCTGCAATAGATCTGTGGCTTGCCCCTGCAGAGGCCAGCAACCTACTGAACTCCTGAGAACAGAACCACACCACGTTTGAAAACGAATTCCAAAGTGAGTGGTTATTTTTCCTAAAAGCTTCCTTCATCGTGGCAGTTTCCAGACCCCCCTGGTAAGTCAGACACAGCTCACCTGTCTTTCAACGATGACTATAAGCAGCTCCATCTGAAAGCACACCAGGTAGCCAGAGTGCAGCCCATGCCAAATGGCCAGGAAGAACAGGGCCAGTGCCTGTGACAGGAGTTTGTTACCCAGAAACTTCAGGCGCTTGAAGATGTAACTAGACCAGAAAAGAAACAAAAGCGCTTCTAAGTCATCGTCTGTCCTCCCCTCTCCACATCAGCGATGCAGGGCTCAGAAGGCCGTATGCCTTCGCACACCCTGCGGTGACAAACAGCAAGACAGCTCCCCTTGCCAGGCCAAAGTCTACCTCGGCCCTTGTCTTGAAGAAATCCCAGCTGGGGGGAGAAGCGGCTCATCTGACAGCGCACAGAAATCAGATTCTGCCATTGGTCGTGCGTCCCAGCAAGCGCCGACCCAAAACCTGGCTGAGTCATTGCAGAGGGAGCAGCAAGAGACGTGATGCAGGAACCAGCTGTTAGAGCAGTTCTGGGGTGCTCTGACCAGGCAGGCTGAAGAGCTCACTGCGGTCCTGTTCTAGTTTCTGCCCTCCTGCTGCCATCAGTTCCAACCCCCATCATTCTATGAACTGGTCTTTCAGATGGAACAAAAAAAATCTATCTAACCCAATCCCTGCTTCAAAGGGCAGAGCAGCAAAACATGGAGGACAGAGCCTAAGAACTGGAAACTGGCAGATTCTTTGTCTAACGCTAGCTCTCGGCCTAAGATCTCGGTTCCGCTGACGCAGATGCTAGCGGTATGTTACAGAGGGGAATTCTGTACTGCTCACCGGGCCACCCAAGCATTGGTGTTGATGTTGAAAGAAGCAATGGTCCCTGTGAACAAAGGTGTTGTCTCATACAGCCAGACCTTCATGTTGGCACAAGCATCCCACAAAGGCTTTCCACTCTGGTCCTTCCCGTTGTACCCCAGACCGACAAGGATGCAAACACCTTCCTATGGGAAAAGATTCACAAGAAAGATGAGGGGAAAACATCACCCCCTCAGCCCTCCCCCCCCTTTTTTTTTTCCCCAAAAGCAGAGCTGGGCAAGTTCTGTGCTGAGCGAAGAACACCACTCCAGATGGAACAAACAGATTTTAAACTGCCTGCTTTTTAGTTAGCTAGCCTCTGCTAACTTAAAGCAAGCTAAACTGACCTGATCTCCAGATATTTGGATTACTTCCATTTAGTGCTAAGTCCAAGAGCATACTAAGGAGCTGCAAAGGTGTGACCTTTGTTCTTTTGTCTTCTGTTTCTGGAATAACATCTCGACTCACCGTAACAAGCCAGCAAGTTACGTATTTGTAGAGTATAATTTTGCCCCAGATCAATATGTAACCGCAACGGAACCAGAAAGGCTTCTCCTGCAGATGTAAGAGCGAAATAGAATAAAAATAAAAACTAGAGTCAAGTGGCAGCAATGAGACAAGGTAGATGAGATCTCTTCAGTTTTTCATTTTAATCTGATGCACGTGTTGAGACTTGTATATGGACTGGACTGACAGGTTATTTATTGGCTCACGCAGATTTATCCATCGTTCTCCTTCCTTCGGTAATCGGCTGCACCGAAGCAGGTACTTTGGGAAGACTCTGGGATTTGCATAATCCTTGTGGAATTCATACCCTCGTTTATTCATACTGACACAGAAACACTGATAATCTGCAGGTAGGAATTACCTGTTTTCTAAGAACCTCAAAGATTCTGGTAAGCCCTGCAAATTACTCTAGTGAAGTTCTTTGTATGTAATGCTTAAATGGAAGGTCATGAAAAGGTCACAAAATATTTATGTTAGGTTTCCAAAAACAGTAGCATCTCAGATTAATTCTTGATTTGTAAAAGTTTTCATTTGGATCAATTCAGCTTAACACATTACTGTTGTTCTGCATCAAATGGAACCTACAGGACATGCAGTAAGGCCACACCAGCTGTGGAAAGGCTTATAACTAGTTGCTCACTTATTTTTAAATGGAGGCAAAAATAATAACTTATAATATAAAGAAAAAAATCCACTCTTGTAGATCCAGTGCCCACCACAGAAATCGATTCTTTCACAGTCCAGAGCTGCCAAATGAATACCTACCATATAATCATCTGAGATGAGGTAGTCATCAGAGACATATAGGCTTGACAAGGTATAGGTTACTAGAAACAAGAGCCCCAAACTCAGGCGCTTGAGAGCAGGCACAAAACTAAGAAATAGAAAAAATAATAAAGTCAAAAACCTTTGAAAGACACCAGTGAACTTGTAATTTTAAAGACAGAAGTGGAGAGGAGGAGGTGGGGGAGATAGCGAGGAGGAGTCACCACATTCCACTGCAGCAGATGCCTTCATTTGGAAGCTGGGACACCGGCATTAGCAGGCAGCAACCGAACCTGTACTAAAGATGTCAAATGGTTGTTGATGTTCTTGCCCTGGAACGATGCTAGGACATTAAGGAGAGTTATGAGCGACTTTTGAAAGACTGCCTTCTCTTGTAAATCACTTTTGGTCACAGTACGTTAGTGTCCAGGTAAGAAGGCACTCTGCTGTGGGGAACGTGTGGAGGATTCTGGGATCTTAGGAAGGTGAGGAGCTAAGTGACTTTTTATTACCTATTCGGTCTCTGGCCTTGAACATCAGTCATCTCACCCCTTGCCAGTTTCTGATAGTCTGTCATGGGGAACTGAGGCCCCACCATGAAGGCACCATAGAAATAGGAGAATCCTGAGACCTCCAGCAAGGTGGGAACTCCCCGGACAGCAAATCGTCGCTGCTCAGGGGTCAGGAACTCCTGCACCAAAGGAAGTGGTGTTAACATCATCCTAAGGAATCCCATACTAGCTCTGGATGTTATATTCTCAGCCTGCTTCCTTGATAGTTCCATTCTTGCCCTCCATGTATACAGAATTTTCCACTGTGCATTTCACATCCATTCCCTGCCCCAGCCCTTGCTATCTCCACCCCCTCTAAATAACAAGATCCCATGGTTGGGACCAGTTGCACAGATGTCTATTCCCAAATAAACTCAAAACAGGGAAGGGATATATTGACATGCATCCCTGCCAGCATAGTAAAAGCACTGTACCTGACCTATTCCAGTCCCTGACTGCATTCACACATAGTATCCTAAGACCTCTGTCCTACAATTCCTACTTCCTGATGCAAGAATTGTCTTTCAATACTTGAAACTGCAGTTTAGGAAATTTCAGCTCATTTTCTTGCAGCCAGCAGTGATTCCATGGATGCTAAAGACTCGGTTAGGTCCCAAACAGGAGATGGGGAAAGCAGATACTGGAAGTAGGATAAAGAGACTCTAGCAAGTGTTCTGCCCTCTCTCACACACTGTGCTGTGCAATGTGTCTCAGTTTCATCTGCTCTAAAGCCAGGGTCCTAACAAATGATAAAGGGCAACCCTTCACAAGGATGTGGCAAGACTAAACAAAGGAAACAAAGGTGGGAACGGAGATCCAGTGCTGATGGTCTGCAAGTTCAAGGTACGCTATGCCCAAGACACAGAGCATTGGGGATTGGGAATCTAAAGCAACAGGGGAAGGAGATGGTGGGGAATTTGAAAGGGGGCAGAATAACATTCTGCCATGACTAACAGTGTTTGTCCATATCTCATCACTACTGTCTCTGTTCCAAATGATTTCTTGCCACTCCGGAGTTCAGTGCCCTCGGACATTCATGGAGGGTCACCTCTCAGCTATGGCTTTTACCAAACAATGAATGCAGCTTGCTAACTCACATCCCATGAAGATGATTTCCTGTCCTCTAGCTGACTGGAATGGCATGGAAGAGGTAAGAAGGAAGGAAGGAGAAATGGCGTCTTACTCACCGGATCTTTTCCTCCATCATAGTAATCGATGGCCAGACCTAGAGGTGAGAAACAATTATTTGAAGCCCTGAGATGGGCTGGTTAGGTTGAACAAGCAGTCCTCTCTTCCCTGAGGCATGGCTTGCAGAGTGCGAGAAATGGAAGGGAGGTGTCACTCACCAATCAACTTGAGCGTCAAGACACAATGTGGCATTGTCCACTTAATGTCATAATGCTCTGTGGCTGTGTAGTAATATCCAGCCATAAGGTATGTCTGAAAGAAACCATTGTTTGAGTTATTCGAACTAATTCCTCCAGCTGGTTTTGATCTGTCTCCATTTTTTCCACCCACAGTTGCTACTGGGAAGTGCAAAACCGATGCAGTAAGAAAGAGACTTTTACCATCTGAAAGAAGAACGTGGTGAAGACGGCAGTGATTGTGCGACCCATTAGTCTCAGTATGAGGAACTGGATTAGGACACATAGCACGGAATGAAAGAACTGCATCCCTGTGGGACGGGAAAGAGAGAGAGAGAGATTAAACAGAAATGACATTTTTCCACTACAGGTCCTCCCAAACTGCAGCACCCCCAGGGCCAGGCAGCTGTCTCTTCCCAAACTCATCTTACCAAAATTGAAGTAAGCAATTGAGAGTCCTGTGAACACATTGTAGAGATGAATGAGGTAGGTCTCCTTCTGGAAGAGGAAATAGCGCTGGAACAAGGCAAAAGGATATCCTGAGAAGATGGGGGGAAAGAAAAGAAAAGAAAAAAACAAACAGAAAAGATGGAAGAGTTGTAAATTGGTGTAGACGAGTGTTTTTAATGCTCCCGATTATAGCATTCTTGAACACGTAATTTACAGATACATCATCAACATAGGTCACGGGGTACTTCCTGATACTGTATTTCCATCTCGGGAGATAGGTGCTAGATGAATTACTGTCTATATTATACAGAAGAAAATATTTTTAACAGTCAAATAATGATATCAAAGCTGACAGTGATATGCAAGAAATTCCAGGATCACAGTTTCTGGCCTCATTCAATACATGAGGTGGATAATGCTGAAATACATGTATCAGACTTTAGTCTTTGATTAATCAATTTCCCAATTCTGTGACAAATACAGTGAACGTGCAAGAAGCCAGATTTTATTTATTTATTGTAAAGAGGGGGGAATTTTATGGTTAATACCATTACATTGTCCTAAAAAATGCAATCCCCACTCCCACCTCAATGAGTTCTTACACGATGCTGACCAGCTTCAATCCCACAGTTCCTTACATGACCTCCAGCTTTCTTTTCTAACTCTCCAACTTCAGATTTGCATCTGATTTGTGAGTTACTGGGCTCACAAAGCTGTAACTAAAATCCACTGGGACTACACATGCAGTATTTTTCTGAAAAATCAGTCAGAAGCATTTTATAGAGCAGCTAAGATAAGAAGGAAGAGTTTTTCACTTGAATTTTCTGCATTTTATCTCCTAGTCTAATTCAGGAATACTTCCAGATTACTCATCTGTAGCTCTAGTGAGAGGTAAACATTTGTGAAGCACTCTGGTAGTAAGTACAGTGAGAGTGCCACGCAGAAACCCATGAGTAAATGAAATTCTATTATCTAAGTCAGGTTCATGTAGTATACAATAAATATTACCATATATTAGAAAATATGTTTTAATCCATATTGACAGAGGGAGTGTTGTCCATCTCATGAGTATGTGAAGGCTGTTCATGCATTTTTTTTTTCATCTCTAAAGGCATGTGTGCAACGAGCCAAACTGGGAGAGCGGAAGCAACTTTACTGCCGGCATTCCATAACTTACTGCTTTACTTTGCAAGCCTGCATTCTTTCATCCCCATTAAAACAAAACCAACACAAATCTCTTCTACAAAAAAAAACCCAAAAAAACCAAACCCAAACCAACCAACCAAAGGAAATTCATCACGAACCGCAATACTGGCAGCCACACTGCTTAGCAGCATAGCTGAAATCTGTAGCAGTGGATCTATCTCTGCTACTTGCACTAATGGTGTAGTAACTGCAGTAGGTAGTCATGTTTTATAGGAAGCAGTGATGAAATGCACATCTTGCCTAAAAGCGTTTGACGGGTGGAAGGTCTCCAATAAGCAAGGCCAAATCCAATCATTGCTGTGAGAGGAAATGAGAAACTCTGTCACGTTACGTGAAATACACGTCTTGCAGTCTGTCAGTGCTAACAGGCTGAGGCACAACTGGAGACATTTTAAGGTCCTCTCCATTCCCCCAAAATCCCTTGGGAAGGAGTTGCAGATTTTGGGACTTTTGGGCTCTCTTCTAGACCCCAGACAATGGCACGTTCTACTGAGCCCAGAGGTGTATGTACCTACTGCATCTCGACACTGAGCTGCTGCTCCCCACTTCCTAGCCACTTGCCACCCCTGCGGTCTTCCCTGCTTCCTTGTTCCCATTCCTTCCTCCTTTTGTGTCCTGCACTTTTCCACGCCACAGGCAGCTTTCTCGGTCTGAGCAGCTGGCCAGCCCCACATACCACAGCCCTTCGCCCGCTGAGCCTGGCAACCCCACTCTTGCTCATCCAGCTTGCTCTTCCACAACAGCAGCTCCAAATTCCATTGCAAACCATCACTTTCCCCTCCTGATCCCCATGCTTTTTACACAGCTTTCTTTCCTTAGCCAGCATGCTCTTCTGTCCCATTTCCCCCCCTGCTTTCTTGAATGGCTGAGGGGGGAAACAAGGAATTAGCAAAGAGAATTCATCAAACAGGCTCTCTGAGGATACAGGAGTAATTCAAAATAACTTCCCGATGAAGTTTAATAAACATATTAACAACTGGCTTTGTGAAATGGAAAGCAGTAAATATATATAAAGTGTTACCATCAGTTTAGATCAAAAGGTAAAATACTGAGGTTTACTGTGGAGAAGTGTTTCCCCCCTTTTGAGCGAGGGGGAGAAACATCAGAAGTATGGGCAAAGCACAATTTACTGTTGTTTATCAACACATACAGTTTTAAAACCACATTTTCAAGGGTTTCCCACTCTCAAAAAAAATGAGTACAATCCAGACATCTGTTTAGTCCCATCCCCAGCTAGTGTTCATACTCTTTCAAAGGCCTGTCTCGCTTCTCGGCCATACTCCTTTTAAGCTGTATCATGGTTTGTGTAATGCTGCTCTGAAGGAAAAAGAACGATGAGCACTTGCAAATAGAGAGCTATTAATATGCACAGCATATATGTTTTTAGAAAGACACAAATTTAAATCCTGGTCTTGCACAACATGGGTGCTGTTCCAGTTCCAAAGTTGCAACATCGGCTGAAATTCTTCTCATATCCAGAGCAACTTGTTGGTGCTCTGGACTGTAATTTAGTTAGAGCTTTGCTGCACACCAGGTAATTTTCTCAGTTTTACAACTGGGCCAGTTCCACACCGCAGACAGAAACTTTAACCCCCAGATGGCAGTGGATACTGAACATCGATGACCACTCTGCTGTGGCCTGTGCACTTTGGAACACCCATAAACTCTCTATTAAATAACAAGCTCTTCCTATCGATAACAACAGCAGCACTCCTGCCCCATTACCATGTTCTTGGACAGCCTGAACTAGCACAGCGAAAGCAGGAGAGCAGTTTTTGAAGTCAGCATTGCCTCTTGGCAAGCTTGCTGTCACATTTGGGTATGTCAGTGGCAGGGTACCGTGCTGCTTTGCATTTGCCATTCAGAAGTAACAGGACTGGAGTCCCAGGTCTTTGCTGCCAAGGGACGCTGCACAGCGTCTCTCAGGCTGACAAACTCCTCTTTCACAGCTCCCTCAGGCAGTGGGGACCAAGGCAAGAAACCAGCTCTAAGAGTCCTGCAGAAAACAGAATGCGACCCTCTCATCCAAAGTATTCTCTATGCACCACGGAGTTGTAAAACTGCAAGCAGAGTTGATTTTTGCCTCTAGATACACCTTCTATAGAAGGGAATTAGCAATTGATATAAAAGGGGCAAACAAATTAGTTGTTGATAAATTAAAATTTTTTTTTTTTCTTTTTTAAACTTCACAGGAACAAGTGAATGATCTTTGGTTAAGAGAACCCCAGCACTGGAAGGAAAGGGCAAGGTCAGCTTCTTGGCCACAGGGATGTAGGAGAGTAACGGGATGCTGCACAACAGCCAGGTTGTCCATAGATAGGAGAATCTAATTGAGCAAAAGAAGTAAATGATCAAGAGGCTGGATTAAGCAGGAGGAAAATTCTACTAATTCCAGGCAAAAATAGTGCTGTCAAGTTTGCCATCTTCTGGGTGATTAAGATGCCTGTCTTTTTCCAGGGAGAAAGCTGCAAATAAGAACACCAGAAACATTCTTTTCATCTCTGCTGCCTTCATTTCCCTTTATATGCATTAGCTGTTTCATCTTCAAGATAGCAGATCAGACCATTTTTCCTCTTCTCCCTTTTGCTGCTAAGTTAAATCCATCTTTGGGAACATCTAGCAGATCAATGGTCTCCGTTTTCTTGTAAGAATGCTAGAACTAAAAGGAAGGGGACAACAGGAAAGAGACATGTTAAAATAAAAGCCTTGCCTAGTATTTTTTTTTTTTTTTTTACTTCAAAGGTATTCCCTTTTCCTGCTTATAATACTGCAAAAGTCCCACACCTTGTTTAACACTTGGTGCATACACGTGAGTATTTTAATTCAGCTCAGGAATGTACTTTTCAAGTTCACTTACAGTGCTTTTAGTTTGCACAGCAGAACCGTTTCAAAGCATGTGAGGAGGACTCTTTCCAGACGAAACTGAACTGAAAATTCACTCCGATGGGTGCTCTGTCCGTACGACCAGACCAAAGCAAATCCAAAGTAAATGCCCCAAATCCATCACGTACTGCGCACAAACAAGTCTGCTCTAGAGATCTGCTCCTACTGCACATTTTACTTGGTAATGTAGATGCAGTCAGTGTGTAGCATTGCACAGCTCGCTTGGTTTTTTGGGTTTTTTTTGGTTTTTTTTTTACTTAAGGAGTGAGATGTATTTGTAGTTAAGAGTTTAAACAAGGCAGCATACAAGTGCTCTGTGACAGGGCTGGTTTTAGCACCTCTGATGGGGTAGTGCTGCCCCTTACAACTTCTCCCACCTCTTACCAAATAAAACCAGCTGTTTGCCTCCCCTTCAGTAAGGGTCTTGCTTGGCTGACCAGATGGGGATTTAACTTGGGATAAGTCATCCACTATGGGTGACCTACAGGGAGAATTTCACTGAGCCTAAAAATCTTCAGGAGGCAGAGCAGGAATAAGCAGAAGATGTAAACCCAAAAAATGGTGGGAGGTAGAGGATAAGGAGATAAGGCCACTTGCAAGCAAAGCAGCTGGTTTCTCACACCGATGTGGTAGGAACATGTTACTTTCTGCAGGTCACCGCTCTGTTCAGAGATGAGGGAACACTTCCATAGTGCTTTTCCTGGCAGGTCCAGGCAGATCAGCAGGGTCAGTTCTGGCTCAGGGCTTTAAACAGCATGTTGGCCCCTCTCCATATTATGCAGCAGAACGTGCCAGGTAGCTTGCAAGCCACTGTGTAATAAATAGTATGGGCCGTATAAATATCTTTAGTTCTTTGGGATCATAGTACCATACAAGAAACAAGATCAACCCAAAGTCACACAGTGCCACGAGGCCTCCTGTAACGTGGCTTACGCTTTGAGTGGCAGCAGCAGGAAAGAAACGTGTCTCACAGGAGGACAAAAGCAGCAGCACAGGAACCCTCTGCTCTCCTTCGCACCGCAGGAGGAGCTCCCTCCATTTCTCTGCTGAGAGGCTAGGACAGCATTGGTTCAGATTGCTTACTCTGGCAGCTGGAAAGTAACTGTAGGTACAGAGCCGAGACCACCTCGGTCTTTTTGCTGACCTAAAGACAGAGTTTCTCCTGGGCAACACTGGGCCCTGGACCTACTGGAGAATGCAGGTAGAAGACATCTCTCAAAAGACATTTTCATATGATTGACAGACATTAGTGTACTAGATATACCATTTTTTTAAATGACAGTGTCCAGCACAATGCTTCCGGTATTACTGCTGTTGATAATATTGCCAAATTGCAGCCTCATTTCTTCCAAGGTTGTTTATATCAATTTACATACAGGAAGTCTGAAGAAAGGTTTTAATATTGTACAATCTGACTAATGGCCTCTATTCTAGTTGTATTCTTTGCTTCAAGATTGCAGGATGTATAAGAGGTGTCTCTCCTTTAAACACAAAGCTGTGACTAAAATCCCCATAATTTGTCCAGCCATGTGCTGTTACCATCTTCTCTTTTCACTGAGAAAACTTGGTGTCCTTCAGGACTAGTCCAATTTTTTGATCTTGGTTGTTCTTCCTTCATGCTTCTCTCGTTCTCCTTTGTATTTATTCAGTAGTTTCAGAATGTTAACAGTTTTAAATTACTTATTTCAGATCATGACTAAGTGAACACTCTTATTCTGAATCAAGAGAGTCCATTCAGATTATTTTTCCAACAATAATTCATCTTTCCCTGGAAATTAATGTAAGAAATTGCAAAGTCCTTTGCGATTCCTCCTCTTTTTCAGAAGGCTATTTTTACCAGTTTCTGGTGTTCTCCTGAACAATGAAACCCTAGAAACGGTCGTCACAGTAAAACTGTAAAACTGCACAGTGTAGATGGTAAACTGCATCACAGAGGGAGAAATAAGCAACAACTTTTTAATCCATCCCTGTAACAGAGTATCGCTCTTCATCCTCACGGTCTTGTTCTGAAATATTTCAGCAGTATTAGCTGCAGCCAACAAAAATGGTGGGGTTTTTTTCATTAATCCATACAAAGACCCGAAATGGAGGAAGTGAAGGAAAAACCACACCTTGCCTGTCTTAATGCCATCTCCAGCTTTTAGAAATGCCTTTAATTTATCCTTCGTGCTGTCCTGTGAAGCGCTCATCAGTGCTAGTTGCATTACCAACAGGCTTAAGGCTTTCGGTCACATTA
The DNA here is from genome assembly GCA_033439905.1 of Ceryle rudis. Taxonomy (NCBI): domain Eukaryota; kingdom Metazoa; phylum Chordata; class Aves; order Coraciiformes; family Cerylidae; genus Ceryle; species Ceryle rudis. The sequence continues at coordinate 14,675 of JAAGNO010030723.1, forward strand.
AAAGGCTTGTAAGCTAAGCTGCAATTAAACAAACACTTCTTTGCTAGTGCTGAGTTAAGGAATCTCTTCTCACTCTCCTCTCATGTTGCTCTGGAGCAGTGCTTGGTCCTTCCTTTTAATGTAATGGTATAATGTTTAAGCAGAAAAGCTGGAGTCAATCCCCTCTGCCTGAGTGGTTCAATCTGTGTGACCTGCAAGAGTACCAACTACAGGCGAGGCTGTTTTGCATGCCTTTAAGCCTTCTGTCTGAAGTTACGCCTTCAATTAATTGCATGTAATTAAGAGAGACAGAGCTCGGGAGCAAGGAGAAGGAAATGTGCATCTCTAGCCTCCTGGTTTGGTAAACATTTTAGGTATGCAGGGTAAAGAGACGTGAGTGGGTTCCCAGTCCCTGGTTCCCAGACTTTTAATACAGATTTAAAAGATCCATTATGACTTTATGGAAAATATAGTGGCCTACCTCAGGAAGTGACACCGTGCCACCTCCAAGTGGCTTAGTGTCAACACTGTATGGGGAACGTTTGTAACGACACACAGACAAGATCTCACAATGAGTCTACTGGCTGCAGCGGGCATCTCTTCTTATCATTAAGATTACAATTATCTCCAGTTCATTTCAAAGAAGAGGTTTTGCTTACCCGTAAGTAACAGTGGCCTGTGTTCTATTACTGCTAGTAAGTAGCAAGAAGGAACTCTTAAAGAGTACGTTCAAGGTTCCTTCTGCAAAGGCATCACTCTACAGTAGGTGTCTGCCTCCCCACATGCTTTCTAACACCTTTTCTGCATCAACACTTGTTAAACTAGTTCCTTGGTTGGTACAACTGATTAGCCTGGTAAGTAAACTATCTGCTTTTTCTGGTTTAGGTTTCTGCCAGACAAGTAAATTCAATCAGATCATAATTAACGTACCACAGACAGACGCGGGAGAAAGGAAAGCAGGACTTTTCCCATTCAGCCGTGGGCAGCTGCTAGATTCTTTCACACCAACTTACGTGTGTGTCCTGTATATGTTTCCCATTACTTCAGTTTAACTAATCTCAAAGTTAAGTTCAAAGTAATAGTCAGTCCAGTCCCCTGTATCTAGCCTTGATGTGACGAATGTTTTGATTCGGTCTGATGTGACACGTCGTAGATTAAATTAGGCAGAAATAAATCCAGTCCAGATCACTGTTATTAAGTGACACAACTTCTCCTGCATCTCTTTTTACAAATTATACTTGTAGTTATCCAAAGCCACTTTCTTTTGACAGATGACACAGTAGCATCTCTATCACTTCAAATATACTTTAGGTTCAGAGAAAAGCTTGTATTTCTGTTAGGTGACTACACAGCCAAAAGCTTTCAAAAACACGACTTTCATCAGGCATCTGCAGAGATTTATGTGGATAGCTTGTCAACATACCACTAAATGAATGCTTTGGGAACTACAACCTCCCCCTCAATTGTTAACCCAAATCATAACTCTAGTCCTGCATTACCCATTTTACGTGATTTAACTGTCTCATGTTCAGATAAGCATAAGCAGCATATGTTTTGCAACATGCTTTGCATTGCAGGTGGAGCACAGCACAGCGCAGTACTCCAGCTCTTCTGGCCACTTAGCTAGCAGGCTTTGCTCACCCTACCTGGCATGTCCCCTGGTGACATGCCCCTCCCGCACGGGTCCACGACTGCTGCAGACACTAGTAATTTCTCTCGGCGGAGACCTCCCTGCGCTCGGACAGGTCTCAGAGATACCTCCCCGGCTGCGGAGACTCCTCAGCGCACACGTCTCCCGGCGCACGCTCGTGGGGAATTCGATGCACATGCAACACCTGGCACTCAACGCAAAGACAGCGGAACAACCGCACGCAAAGTTCTTGCGCTCAAAACGCTGCTCGCGACACTGGTCCAAGCCGGACTCGCCTGGCAGCACGCCGGGAGCCAGCACCGCGGCGCCCGGTTCCGCAGGTCTGAAAGCCAGGCAGGCTCTCCCCCCGCTCCCTGGGACGCGGGGTAGCCTGCACCCCTTCCCCGGGCAGCCGGCCGGCACCACACCCCGACTTCCTGCGAGGAAACCCGCAGGCTCTCCCGCCGCGAACGCTCCGTGGCGCCGCGGCACAAGCCGGGCTGCACGCCACCCTCCGCCGGGCGGGCCGGGCCGCGACCGGTGGCGGCGGCGGGGGGTGGAGTGGAGTGGGGGGGGTTCGCCCGCCGGCTCCGCACGCACACGTGGCCTGACACGGCGGCGCCGACACAGGTGCGTCTCGGCGCCGGCAGGGCGCAGCGCGGCACAACCTGGCACGGCGGCGGAGTGGCGGGGGCGCCCGGCCCCACGGCAGGCGAGGAGCCCCACCTGGGGCGCCAGACCCATCACCCCTGACCGCCGCGCTCTCTGCCCTCCCTTACCCATCAGGATGGACAGGATGAGGCGCAGCGCCTGCTCCGACGAGCCCAGGGCTTCGGCCAGCTGGGCCAGGCCCCAGCCGGACCCCGCCACCGCCATCTTCTCCACCGGCCGCCCCGCCGGCCGGTCGCTCCTCGAACCCGGCAGCGGCACCAGCCACCGCGGCCCCCGCACCGTTCGCGGCCCCCTCCGCGCCCATTGGCTGCCCCGGGCCGGCCACGCCCCCACGGCGTCTCCGATTGGACAGCCGGTGGCAGCGGGGCAGGGCCCTGCGCTCACTGAGGCAAAGGTTATCCCGCGAGTAGGCGTTTCCGCGGGGCTGGCCCAGCCGGCCAGTGATTGGAGAAAGAGCTTCCGAGGGCGGGGCCTGGCAGGAGGGCG
>JAAGNO010030726.1:0-29551 GCA_033439905.1 Ceryle rudis
CTTCCCTTCCCTTCCCTTCCCTTCCCTTCCCTTCCCTTCTCTTCCCTTCCCTTCCTTCTTTTTTTCTTTCCCCATTTTTTTTATTTGTTAATCTGTAAAGAAATGGGACTTTTGATTCTCTTGAACTTTCAGGAATATATTTGGGCACTGAAGCCATGGATAACTTTTTTTTTTTTTTTTTAGCAATAAACACATCAGCTTAATGCCACCGTTCTTGGTGTGAAGATAAAGGGATTTGCTTTCAGTTATATGTCAGTAAACCTACTTATGACAGTCTACAGATATACAATGCTACAGCAGTATAATAGACAAAGAGGCTCACATGGTTTTCTTTTTTTGCATATGATTCAAACTCAGCCAGAAAAAGCCCTATGAGCTGTTATAGTCGAAATGCAAAAGCCCTCAGAGAATGGAAGGCTCCAAAGACCAGATAACTCTTTTGACATCCAACTTCCATCAGAGTAAGTTTGCCTTCTCGGTATGAGCTGTGGCAATGGTGAGCTACGTGGGAAGCACATCTGGTGCATAGAGCAATCTTTATTTGTCATGCCTTCATGGTAAAGCTATTGAATATATTTCAGACCTGTATCTCAGTTGCTGAAGTTGTGGTTTCTTGGGAGGGAGAGCTCGGTTTGTGTCACAAGACTATATAAAAGTTCAGAGTCCAAACTGTGAAAGCCATAAGGAGTTAGAAGAGAACCCCTTATCTGGATGTCATTAGCAAAATGCTGTCTGACTGCTGCCAGCAGTGTGCATAAGCCCCAGCCACAGCTGTGCTTTCTAAAGTAGGGACTTAGACATCTTTTATCTGCTTTGAAATAATTTGTTAAAGGCAAGAAATTACTTAATTTGATCTGGTACAATAAAGATAGGTATGTAGATAGGTATTAATATGCTTTTAAATGGCAATTAAAACAAGGGAAGCATGCTTAAATCTGCAGAAAGATTCAGCCTTGGCTTTGATTCTGTTCTCGCAGCGATGGAAATAAAAAGCATTTAATGGAAAAAGAAAACCAAACACCCCAAACAATTTAAGGATGTGCCAACACTTTGTGCTTCAGTGTGCAGTGGAGTGATAGTTTATCTGACTTCAAATATCATTAGCAGGAGTATCAGAAACTGTGTCTGTGCAGCGTGAAGCTGTACAAGGCAGGGCTGCATGTTGCAAAGGCATTCAAGAGATGGCCTTGCATTCATTCAGGAAATTGGCTAAAAAAAAAATAAATGCACGTGGCTCAAATGAACATGAAAGAGATAAGTATACAGTGAAACTGGCCTATTTGCTTCTATATTCTAGTGGAATTAAAATGCTGGAGTTACATTTAATCACACATCAAAGTTGTATTATATAAATGATACACAATCACATTACTTAGTAGTAGATTTAATAATTGCAAGAGAGATGAGATTTGCTTGCAAGTCCTCTTCATGTAACCTAATCTCTTGTTACGCTGTGTTATATGGGGCAGGGATTTAGATGGTGTTCCCAGCTCACGTGGCTGAAGAAACCTGCCTGTCCTTGGTTGTTAGTTTGCTATGGATATGAAAGAGCAGTATAATGATGAATGCTCATCCTGGCAGGAAAGACCAAGCAGAAATACAGGTTATAAAATGGTGGCAGCCAGGCTTGCTGAGCAGATAAGTGTTTTCTGTCTTGAGATTAGTCAGGAAATAGGACACGCCGGGACAGATCAGCACAACTGGGTGAGGATCCACAGCATCTGGGGCAGATCTCAGGCTGATCAGGTAGGGTAAATTCAAGTTGTCATGAGCAGCTTCATGGATCAGGTTCATGCAATGTGATCTCAGTCCCGAGTTAACTTTGTGGTCCAAGTGTAACGTTCATAGTCACCTATCCTATCTCATTCCTTTCCTGCTTCTTGTAGGGCAGGGGAGGGTAGGTGGGTTGGGCAATGGCTGGACGCTTGTCTCTTCTAATGAATTCTATGTCCTTGAATCCTCCTGAAGGATGTTCATCATCATCTATATACATGTTTGCAAAGAGGTGGCAGCCTTGACTATGGGACCATCTGTGAGACTCCATGAGAACTCAAAGTATGAGCAGTTGCATTTTCTGAAGTATGAAATATTAACTTTTTCCTTGAAAAAGTCATGTTGGGTGGCTTCCTGAAGGGAGTCTTTCTGGGAAAAAATCAACAGAAGCAGTTCAGCTGTTGGTGGAGATGGGACTGGGGAATATGCTATTTGGCTCACAGCCGGTGGGAAAAATAGCTAAGGATTGTTTCATGATGTGTATGTACGTGCAGTGTAAACTTTGGCTGCAAAGGAAACACTAATTTAGGCATTTTCTAACTTCTGAGTGCCTAACTTTGAAACCTTCACATCTTTGATGAAGATTTTTATTAGCTGTACAAGTAGTACATGTAGAGAAGCTTACCTTCATAAAAACCTTGATTAATATAAAATCCCATCAGAAATAAATCGAGGTGTTCACCAGCCAGAAAGCAGATAGTCTTTCTTTGGGCTGTATCCATTGTTAATGTCTCTGGAACTGCAACGCATTTGTGCCTTGGATGAAGGGAATGATACATGAAGCTCCTGTGAAAGGAACAAAGCAGAGGAGAAAGCAGGAAGGTGTCCTGTGGGAATGGAGCTGGTGTGGAGTACCGGTTACAGAGCTGCACACAGGTCCTGGTCCTTGAAGTTCTGGAAGCCTGAACTTCTAGGCTGTGGTGTAAAAATACATTTTCTTACAAGCCTGAAAAACAAGAGCAGGTAACAAGAGAGCCACCATCACTGAGCTGCTCTACTGCTGCAGTTGCAATTAAGAGGTGAACTGTTTTCTGTCTTTCAGGAGAAAATGTTTTTAAGTCAAAAGTGCAATTTGGGTTGGTTTTGGATATAAAACTTAATTTTGAACGCAGAAGAATACAAAAACCTCATATAACTTCTAATGTCTTTTGCTGGAGAGGAAATATTTATTGGCTCTTACAAGGTAACATGTTTTCCAATTCCTCCATTTCCTACTTCTGCAGGATTCAAGCTTAATCAGGTTTTATATATATCTCTATAAAAGTTTAAGAATACATAGAAAAACCTTAATTTTAGAAATAACAATATCTTTTCACACTAAGAAAGCCCCATAACTTCTGCTTTCACACAAGATACCGCTAGTCTTGTAACTGCTAGCGATAAACTAACCCTACCTGTTTAATTATTTGTAGATGTTGATGTTTTTATCACAGAAATATATGCTTGCTTGAGATCGTACACATTACCAAATACGCAATGCGAAAACATAACAGCTTCTTAGCCAGGTTTGCAACAAAAAGCAGAGTTGTATGAAACTACTGGTAAGTACCACTCTGTTTCCCATCTGCACCATGAGGTTCATGGGCCATACTGATGCTACAAAGGCCATTAATCAGGCCCAGCCCATAGGGTAGAGTAAAATGCTCTTCAAAATGATGCAAATGCTCTGCAGAAGGCCAATGTGCTGTGTTTCCTTCTTCCCTGCTCCAATGAAATGACCCCTGCTCCCACACACTTTACCCTGTGGAGAAGGGCTTTATCCTGAGCTGCTGCTCTTCTTTCCCTCTCCAAGTACCTGGGATTTTGGGGGCTTGGTGTATAATCAAGATCACCGGACAGGACACTTTGCATCAGATACTTCTGCTTATGTGATGGGCTATGGAGTTTTTATTGGTGTTATACTGAGAATTGTATTACAAAGTACGTTCACGAAATGTACCTCATGTTGTGCCTGGAACCGGTTTATGCTCATAAGGGTATAGAACTATTAATGATTTTCAAAAGTATTTTTATTAGAGTTTCCTACATTATAAGACTCAATTAGTTATTTAGGGGATTTAATCAGATTTATTAACACGCTTTTGACCTTCTGTTGGGTGAGTGAGAAAGTGGAGGTGGAATTCCTATGAGCTAGACATTAATTGATCTGTCTTAATAATGAACTTGTCATACTAATAATTACTTTTCTTTCATCAGTGCCAGAGCTTTGTTTAGGAAAGCTGAAGGATTTTGTTTAATGATGTGACGAAGCACAGGAAAAAAAAAAATACTTAATGTATACATTTAAGAGAGATGATATTTTTTGGCTGATCTCTTTTACTTACTATATAATTGTTACAGCTTCCATCCAGTAATGGCTTAGAGTATTTTCCCTTACAAATTCTATATCACAAGACCATCATAAGTGGCTTATCTCCTTAGATGTATTTGATGGAAATGGCAATAATTTTGCTAAGACTGTTTGCTTTGGATTTTTGTCTTTTGGGTTTTTTTTTTGCTGTTATTTCATTTTTCAGCTTTAAGGAGATTGTGCAGATTAAACAAACAGACAAACAAACCAACAACAAAAAACGACAAAACCCTAACACAAGAACCAAAAACTGAAACAATTGAGCGTAATTTTCTTTCCCTCTGCATTTACAGTCCCAGCAGGAAGAAGTTCATAGCCGAACAGATGGAGCCAGCACAAACTAATCACTACAGCTGTTAGATGCTGAAATCATGACAGGGTGCTTAAAGCCCAGCTCCGTGCAAGGAAGGCACAAGGGCTTAGGAAGCCTGATGGGTGACTGTAGTGTGTGGAAACTTGTTACCCGTGAAGAAAGATGGACTCACAAATCACCTCTCTTGTGAGGCCATCAGTTCATATTGGTCGTTTGCTTCAGCAGCAAAAATGTGAAGAGGAGCATCTGGGGTTTGCCCGGGTGGTGCCAGAGGCAGCTGGAGATGTGCTCCGTGTCTCAGATAGTTAAAAAGAGACAACCAGATTCTTTTTCCAAAGCTATGAAAGGGTCTAGAGCAGAACAAGTAAACAAGCTGTTGGTCATACTTTCCATCTGATCCATAGGTTTAATGTGTAAACCAGGAAAAACTCCTTTCATTAAATTATCCTCAAGTGTGTCCTAAGAACATCATATAATTTTTAGGATGGCTGAAAAGCCAACCAACCACATGTTTATGTAAAACAAACCAGAAAAAAAAATATTTAGGCCTGGTTAATGATCCAGAATATTTTACTGGACACTGTGTCTACAAATCAAATGAAGGGAGGTTTGGAAACTTGACATAATATGTAAACAGAGCTGTACCAAGGCAGCTGTAAGGAAAGTTTCTTATTCGTTTTTGAAAGAGAATGGGAAAATCCAATGTGAAATTGTTTTGACCTAATTTTATTCTGTGATTCTTTTGCATAGTCTGGAAACTGTGTCCAGTGTAATATTATCTTTGTGTAGTATAATGTTCCTGACAAATACAAAATAGGTAAGGTGTAATACCTAAAGCTTTGCTTATGGTGTACCTCTATGTGTGACACTGTAGAGGATAATTCCAGTCACAAAAGTTACCGAGCAAATCTGACAGGGAAATGTCACATGCCTTTTCTATTTTTCTTTTCTCTCTCTCTCTCTCTCTCTCTCTCCAGTTTCTTGAATGTGTATGTTTTCTATGGTATGTGAAGTACAGGTGTGTTGGTCCAAAAATCTAGGCATTTGGAAGTTCTCTGCAGCTGAATTTTGGTGTAATCTCTGTAACAATTTGTGACGTAACGTATAAATCGTTCCTCTTTGAAGCATATTCAGGTACCCCCTAGTAATTACTCATACAGCAGCACATGGAAATGTTATCATCTGGGAGATACCTTCCTGATTTTGTTTAGAAACTAGGTAGTTTAAATTTTAAGCATGAGTTTAGAGGTCAAGGAATAGATTAGTAGGTGTATGAGAAAATATTGGGCCAAGGTGGTCCATTACTGTCAGGTACATATAATGCTGTACAAATAGCTTTTCATTTCCTAACTTATTATGTATCTATAAATAAGCAACTTTAACTGCTGATGTTCTTGAAATAAATAGTTTTATTGTGGGTTTTTAACATAAGATTGTAAAGGGGGAGGATGTTTGAATTTTTTACTAGCAGAGAAAAGACTGTTACAGTTATGATTAAAATTAACGTCTCCCTTAAACCACACACCTTCTAATGGCTAAATTTCACATATGGTAGTTTTAATTCACAGAACCAGAGTAAAAAGTGAGTAAGAAGCAGAGCAAAGAATTGCAGTCTCTGGGGATTCCTGTATAATTCCTGTGTGATGGGATCTAGCATTTCTGCATATTAGCAACAGGAGTTAAGAAAGAGTATGTAGTGTTACTGACTTTCAGTACTCTTCCCTCTTCTCAGGCTAACAATGTCCCTACGTAGGTGAGATGTGTGATACGTGTTTGTAAAGCCGATAGTCCAGCAAAGGCTGAACAAAGGCATCACATTTTCTAGTTTGAAGAATATGAAATATATGCCAAAATATTTCGCGTCGAACTCCTGAGTGTACTTTTACCCTTCTAAACCAATTCATTCGAAGGAATAGTTTTGGACTTCTGTGTCTTTTTTTTTTTCCCCAAGCAGTATTTATTTTCCTTGCAGATGTTATGAGTAAAAATTCTTTGTAGAAATAAATGTTTTAACAGTTTAGTTTATCTTCCTCCCTTACACCTTTTCTGAAGAATCATGCTGGTGGATGGTGTTCAGTGGTAAGTCAGAGAGCAGGGTGCTCTTGCACTGTGGCTCAGTGCTTCTGCTAGTGCGGGTGTTCTCCCACCACAGCCAGCCCCACAGCTCCCCAGGAGAGATTCCTCACCTCTTCATTTTCTAGGTATGCATTCTAAAGGCACGATTTCAAACTTGTACAAGCACTCTGCTACCTAAATTACCAGTTACTGCACTGTTATGGTCTACCACGACTTGCCTCGTGGGAGAAACTGTGGTGTTCCTAAAACAGCCTCAGAGCTGTCAGGAAAAGATAAATCCACTGGTTCTTCTGCTGAGTTGTTTGAGTATGTTGTATGTTTGTTCTCATTTGTTATCACCACCTCCAGATCAGTAACCATTCCCTCCTTCTTTCTCGGTTCTGGGAATCAAACCAATTCTGAGCTGCTTGTGTCTGTCTGGACCTTATGCTACCATCTGCACTGACAGTGTTTGCTGTTGTATATCCAATACAGTATTATTCACTTGAAGTGCAGACCCCCATAATCTGGATTTTATTTTTACATTCCTTTTCCTCTGTATTTTCATCTCCTCAGTAATGTGACCAGACTTCTCAAACAGTGCATTCCTGGTTTAAGTATTCAGTAAATAAGCTGTTAACCAATGACATTGTTTGCTTTAGGACAAAGCTTTGTAGCTTTCACAGCTTGTAGAGCTGTGTGCTTTAGGGTGTTTATAAAGATGGTTCAACTAATCCTGTCAGAGAACTGGAGTAACACAAATCATACCTTCCTGAAAGCTGCTTAGATTCATGACACTTCATAATGCTGTGCTACCAGATCTGGCAAGTACTTTGTTGTAGTGTCTTCTAGGTTGGAATCTGTTTTGAACTGAGGCTTTAATGTGGTTTAAAAAAACCACTGGACACCTTCATTGTTTATATTTATTGTGCAGGAACAATATTATGAATTCCAGATAACCAAAGGTGGTAGAAATGTGCCAAGGTCGGTCATGATCTGGAAATTTCTTGGCACTTCAGAATATTCCTTTTGCTTGGGCACTTGAGTCCAGTTAATGTGAAGTCAAGAATGTATGCCTTTTAAATTTAATTTGTACTGCCTTTCAGATGTGGTCCGTTTATCTTCTGCTATAATATTAATCACCAGTTTTCTGAAAAAATTCCTTGCAGTTACTGTTACACTTGTTACCCTTTCTGTTTATGCTGTGAAAACTCTGTTGATATTTCCGAATTCTTCTAAAGTGATAGAATCCTTTGAAGTTTTTGCATCTTTCTCCAAATGCAGGGGTTTGTTTAGTTATATTTTACCCTTCTGTTTCATTTTACAGTATTGAAAACTGAAGTTCACATTTCTGCCTTTATCTCCCACAGCATTTTGAAGTTTTTCTTGGCCTTGGTGTCAGGATACCATTAAGCCTTCAAATTTGACTAATTTTTGCTTGCCAAAAAGCAATTCATAAGTTTTCTAGTCCTTCTAAACGTCCTATTGTAGACCCAAACTGTAACACAGTCTGAAAGAGCTCAGCTCCACAAAGATTAACTCTTTGCTTTTAAAACGGTTAGAGACTCTACTTCTTTTTAACTCTTTGTCTAAAATTCCCTTGTAATTTTGAGTGTGGTAGATGTCATATGTCACTACATACAGTACCGTAGCCACTTGCCTGTCTAACCAGACCAAGACCTACTGAAAACTGTTTCAGAACTAGCAATATGAAAAATAAAACTACCTTCTGCTTGTCTTCCTTCTTGCTCACTCCTATTGCTTGCTGATACAATTTCTGCTTTTGTTATCCTCATATTTCCTGGGATGATAAAGTTTCCAGACCTTTTGAAAAAGTCTTAGCTTGCTGTTGCCTACGGTGATATGTTTTTCCACAGTTTCACACAAGTCTGGTGGAGGTTTGCTTCAAAGGATCTTTAAGTTCCTATATCACTTGAGCAACAGAGCCTTCTTCATAAATGGTCCCAGCTGCCTCATGCCACTTTCTCTTATCAATCTTTATTAAACAAGTTCTCTAAACAGAGAGGCTGAACATCTGGCTCATCCCTTTAGCAAAAGATGGCATATGCCATTCTCAAACTAATTGAAGGGTGCCTGATGTAGAGACAGTCTTCTGATTGTATTGGTTTGCCAGGATTTATTGAAATCAGTGATAGTGGGCATTCTGCAGGAAAAGGTAGCCCTCAGTTTCCCTTATTGCACAAGCTTTATGTAAAAGAATTAAATAAAATGCTGCATTCTAGTTGCAATCTCTGATAACCACTGTGTACTGCGTGGCAATTAGATCAGATCACAAGCTGCCTTTTATTTTTATTAATAAATATGCACTATCTGCTGTAAGAAACTAGGTAATGTTCTTTTGCCATGTTTACTAAGGTCATGACAAGATGAGATCCGAGTGCCTGGTGGTCTAGGGGGGACAGAAGGTGGAGTTTACTTCCCTCTCTTTCCAAATCACCGTCCCATCCAAGAAATGAACTTACAACCTCCTTTTCACTTGACTGAGCTTCTGCTGCTCCATGAAAGGTGACCCTTTATTATTGCTGTCATCTGCTTTCCTCTTCTATTTGTTTGGGGGGTTTTTTTGGTGGTGGGGTTTTTTGGTGTTTGGGTTGTTTGTTTTTATTATTATTATTATTATTTAGTATTATTTTGATGTTTTGTTGTGTTTTGTGGTGGGTTTTTGTTTGTTTGTTGGTCGGGTTTTTTTGTTGCTTTGTTTTTCTGCCTGGGGTGACATTGGTTGACAGATGGGGAGGGAACTTGTCCCTTAAGATACGACTTTATACCAACCTTAATATCTGTGAGTGCTCCATGCAAAAAGGAGCGAACGTTCAACCCTAGTCAAGCCACGCTCAGCACAAGTAATCTGCTGTTGAGGAAAGGCATACAATGGAAGTAGAGGAGTTGTCAGGCACATCTGTGAAAGTATTTACATGACAGAATAAATTAGTAAAACCATAACAAGGCAAGCCCAACAGCAAATTACCAAGTCTGTATTTACTTCTTGTCTCTTTCTGAGGTTACTGGACAAAGGTGACCTCAGATTGCAATGGCAAAGGCATGAAACTCAAATTACATGTATGTGCCATATGTTTTCTAATGCCTGAATATAACACTTTAACACTTTTGGGTGTGGAGGTTTTAATGCTTAATGAAAGGCTGTCACGGAGAGCATCAATCTTCTAACAAAACTGAATCATGAGGGTGTGTTCAGCAAACTGATGAGCAAAACACAGGTGTTTGGAACAATTGCCCTTTGTTTGCTTTGTTATGGTGATAGAATTTGTGTTTTGTGCAAATACTTGCATAGATGTCTCCTGAGAGCTTCTCTGTGCCAGTAGTTCCACTGCGGGCCTTTTCTCAACAGCAAATTTCACGTGTCTGCTGTGGCTGGCTCAGGAAGAATATTTGCTCCTCTTTGTAAAATAAAACTGGCTAATACTTCTTCCAATCAACTGTGAAGATACTATACTCCCTCTCCACAGCTAACATCTCTCTCACTTATGCTAGGGACCAGAAGGAAATGAAACTGCATTGATAAAACCATCAAGATAATTTTGATTGCTTAACATCTCTTCTTTTATTCTCTCCTTTCTCCTTTTTCATACAGTTATCTCTCTCACCTCTTCCCTGCTTCATTTTAATTTCTCCTTCTTGGGTGTTACAGTGGAAGGTATGAAGGTGTTGACCTTCAGGACCAAGGGGCAGCCCCAGAAGGAGGAAGAAGATGCCATAACTCTTTTATATACGTATGTATACTTACAGATACATATTTAATTTTTCACTTTTCATATTCAGGATCAGAGCAGGAGGGAAAAAAAAAAGATGTAATAAACATTAAATAGAGACAATCGAGTGGTCCTTCAGTAATTTGATATCCCATGTTTGTGTTCAATACACACTCTCACTGGTTAGATACTGGCTTCCTTGTTGTAAAGGTCAGTTCTTGCTCTCACTCAGTTCTAATCCAGGTTCACATGTTTCCTTGACATTCCCTGGACACTCTGGGTCTTAATTTTCACAATAGGTTACTTTTTTCTTTAGTGGTATGTGGTTTTCATTTCTTCATGTTGTTTGGGCATAACTCCTCTACATTGTGGCTTATAATTAATAATATATTGACTATCATTCATTAGGTACTGGTGTGGCTGTTATTTCTAATAGACATGATGGCTAGTTACAGTGTTTAGGGTAATGATGCAATAGATTATATAAGGTAATAGGGTGCTGCAGTGAAATAATGTCCTGAAACAATGCAAATACCTGCTTCCCTCTAATTACGAAAAGAAATTACGAGTTACTTTATTTTTTAATCTGTGATTTCAGTGCTCTGACCTGGCAGTGATTCAATATGTCATGGTGGATGCTTCCATGAGTGAACAACACCTACTTGAGTGAAACTTGCTTCAAAACATCTCGAAGAAAGTGGAGGTATAATTTCTATTTGCTATGAATTAAGTAGAATTGAAAGAAATTCAGGATTACGTAGACAAAAAAAAAAAAAATTGTTTGGAGAAAATGTGCAGGACTGCTAGCAGTATACTTGACCTGCCAGTAAGGTAAGAAGAAGAAAACCATGTCAAGGCTATGGTGGGAGGGCAAGGATTGAGCCAGCTCTGGTGCTCTGGCTTCTGTGGTGGCTGCATGCTGACTGATGTGGGGAGGTGGACCAAGCAAAAGTGTTTAGAAGGAAGTGCAGCATTTATGTGGAGTTGAAAGATGACTCTTCTTAGCCCTGGCTACTGTATTATCATTTGACTATCTCTTGCTTACTTAGAACTGAAGGAGAAGCCTATTTCTCATACACAAGTCCTTGTACATATGATTTCAAACTGAATAGAAATTCAGTTATATCTCTTGCTCTTTGAAGTCTCTGACAAACAGTGTATCTTAACACCCTGAGTCATATCTGATGGCCACTTTAAAATAGTGAATTGTTTCAGAAAGGACATTCAGCTGGGGGATACCATTTTTGTGCTTTTTATATTCTCTTCCTTGGGATCGGAGCAGGAGAAAAATTAAGTAGCTTTAAATAACTTAAAAAAAAAAATCTATTAATTTATTAGTAAAATAACAGTTTCTGTAGCTGACAGGTTGGTTTTTTTTCTGTTACACATCAGGAAGCAAATTCCTATCTCTTTGCATAACATTGATTTAATTTTTTCAGGAGGAAAATTTTAAAACTGTAGAGTCTCAAGAAGGATTTGAAGGACTCGCAGTAAAGAAACTAGGCTCACTTACTGAAGCCTGTGCTTTATTACTGGCTTGAGAAATGGAAGATAGGATTTATTATGGCTGGAGACACTTCCACTCTGTCAATGAATTAAGATAACGAGTTTCATATGTCTTATCTCTGAAAGAACTAACTGGGTGCAGATTAAATTAGGCTTTCTCTAGTGCTTCAGAATATATTAACAAAGCCTGTGTCATACATCCTTACAACTGTGCTTTAAATGGCTGTAAAAAAAACGCATTTTTTTGTATTATTCATTGACTGAGAATTCTTCTCATGGAAGTGGTCTATTAGGAGAAACCAATTTAAGACATCAAAACCTAATGAGCAATAAGACCACACCAATTATTCTGTCATTGGCTAATAAGGATTAAATTGTGGTGTGATAAAGTGCTTTTCACCTCCTTATTACACATCCCTTTGCAAGTCAGTATCCCTGGTCCAGAGAGAGAGGGAGAGAGGGTGTGATGTGCTGAAGGTCGGTAAATGGGAAATAAGACACGGTTCTGCTGAGGCCCAGACCTGTGCCCTGGGCAGGAACAGCCTCATTGCCCTGAGATAGGTGGTTGAGCTTTTCTGGTAACATTGCTGAAACCAATGTGATGTAAAAAATGTTTTGATTTGATAGAAAAATCCCATTTTGAATTCTGTTTTTACAGTCCATAATGTTTTGTTTCCAGCTCCTGTAAAATTTCTCTCTAGCCTTGGTCAGAATATTTAGAAGTGGGAAAATGATCTTTCATTTATTCCAGAAGGGTTTTGAGATGCCATGAGTTGACATGGGAAACCCAGATGGTTTTAATTCTGAAAATTGAGGAATAGATTTTGAAGGGGAAAGATATTTTGTTTGATGTGCATCTTCAGGAAGGAGGAGAACAGAACATTCCCCAGTTCTTTGCTATGCTGTAATGTATGTGAAAAGATGGAGCAGAAACAGTTTCCAGGCATCTGTGCAGAGACTTGGAAAGATCTTGAAGGAATCAAAACAAAACCAATAACCCCCAGCCCTTGCACCTTCATCAGCTCTTAAATACCCTGTCAAGGCTCTCAGAGTAAAGTTGATACTTTATATTTTTCTTATCCTTTCTTAAATACATATAAGGGGAATTACAGACACAGCTTATCAAAATATGATCTCAAAAATTAACACAGTAGAGTCAGCAAATGCTAACCTTAATTTCTGCAAAGATGTCCTTTTTCAATTTATTTGGGATTTTTGTTTGGGGTTTTTTGTTGTTTTTTTTTTCCCCAGCTATACATGCTACAACATACTTGCACATCATTCTCAGCAAGCAATGTGGTAGGATTTCCACACAGGTGTGGAGGAGAGCATTGAACTAAAGGATCTGAAGCAGAAAAAACTTCCTCGGAGATACCGTGTATTGCAACGTCTCTTGGTTCTTCTGAAGTCAGTGTGAAACACTGTGACATGTGGGGTGCAGGGAGACCTCTCCCCTGCTCTGATGTGACTGTTCCTCTGGGGAAAAAAAACCCTCAAACCTGTTTACCGAGGAATTGTGTTGTTTTATCCCTGACTGCTTAATTCAAACAAGGTATGTGATGTTTCTCTCATAAATTTAGGTGGGAATTGTTATTTATAATGAATGAAGGTGACATTTTTAAGGGAATCCTCTTAAAATAATCTCACGTGAGTCACACAGAATGGACAGGCACAGAACACTTTTCTCCTGCTCTCTTGGTGACTTCTTTACATCCTCTGGTCAGTAACTGGGCCCAATGCTTAACATGATGTTCTTCAGCGAGTCGACTCTTCTCTGTACCTCATGTACAGCAGCAGTCTATAAATACAGGTTCAGCTATAAGTGAGGCCAAAGACTGTGCCTACAGATCCCATCTCTCTCTGTTGATATAAAATCCCTTAGGAGTAAGGTGGAAAAATTAACCAGTGTGGTACTGGGATTGCCTATTATTACTGCTAAAGGGTTTGGAATATCCCTGCAGCGGAACTGGGAAAACGCTGCCATTCAGATGTTGTGTTCAGGAGCCAATATTAAGATGTGGCAAAAGGTGTAAGGGACCAAAAGTAAACAACCATGTTGGCATGAGCTCTGACATAATGATCCTGATGGAACGGGTTTGATCTGTAGTTGCTGTGAGGACATGCTCTCTTTTGGGTGAAAACGTGATCTTTAGAAACAGTCTATGTCATTTTTCTGCTTTCTAATATCTGAATATCTAGTGAACTCATTAGCCAGTGCAGTCTCTTTAGTTACTTGAGTAGAGAATTCCCTTTTGATCTGACAATGTTTTTAGGAACCTGCTTGAAGTTTGTGGTTGAAAGTGGTGACATTGTAGTATCAGGTGATCATTTCATTTCACAGCAATGTTTTTATCCTTGGCCAAGGGAAGGCCCTTTGGATTTTCATCAATTTTTCATTCTCTAGGGCTCTAGAGTCATGTCAAAGTCATAATGGATGACTGTAACTTGCTATATTTAAGCAGGTATAAGGACTTCTTCGTATTCTCTGGACAAATAGTTGGTGTGACTTGAGATACGACTGCTCCTCACTGCAAGCGGACAAAGAGAGAATGTGCCTGAGCTCTGGGCTACAAGCCAGCATTCAAATCCAAGTTCATCAGGAATTTCAGCTGAGAAGGTGTGGGTGTGAGTGAAGGGAGAAAGGGATTTCTTTAGCTAATTCTGAAGTCAGGGGTGTGTGTAAGAGGGCTGCAGAAGTGGAGAGCAGCCATCCCCCTCAGATGGGTGTGGATGGATCTGCTGTGAGACTCCACCCTCCTTCATGCAGAAGATCCAACGCATGGGTCCTGGTTTCATTTCCCATTCCCATCACGGTTGTCACTGTAACCAAAAGTCAAAGTCATGGAGTTGCTCTTTCTCTCCCTTGATTGCTTCTGCTTGGGTATAGCTGAAGCTCTTACTGGTTCTGCTGCTCAGGTACCTCAGTGGTGGTTTGCTGGAGCCAGAGAGAGCAAGGTGCTGCTACCATCTCTTCTGGACTTTGTTATGGCAGTGCTAGGTGGTTAGTTTCTAAACGTAGCTGGGAGCATTTTCAAAACACAGGATGCTCCAAATAGTTATTGAACCCATTAACCACCTGCTTTCTTTGATTGCAATAACAGTGTTACTGGGAATCCTTATTGCTGTACCTATTTACAAGGAATTATAACTAATATTATCAATTTTCATTTATTTATTTTAATGGCTGGTTTTACTTGGTTGTTCTACTTTGGAACCACAGTCTTAAGAAGGGATCTTTCCAGAATAGCAGTTTATCTCAAAGTATATTTCAATTTGGTTCATCTGTTACATTTTTTTTATTATTATTTTTTTTCAACTTGCTAGCTCCTTATTTAATGGTTTATCTCATGGTTTTGTCTTCATTCTGCTCCAAATGGCTTTTTACCCAGAAGTGCCAGTCCAGCAATGATTCTATGATTGTTCTTAGGTTCAAGTGGATACTTTAGAATGTAGTACAGGGCAGAAAATTAATGAGAAGAGCTCAAGAAACATTCATATTTCTTGTCTTTCAGGGACTGTAGTTTACATCTAAAACAAGATGATCTTTTTTTCTTTGGCCTGTCCTTCAGTGTGAGTTGTTAAAGTCAATGTACTCTTTTTTCCTCTTTTGGAAACACTAATGGTGTATGTGTAACTGTTGGCAAGATTTGGTCTTGCAAGTGGCACGAGTCCTGTTTGTAATCCCAGTCCCTTGTACTGTTGCTGAGCCAGCAGCGTTTGCAGGGAAGGAGTGGTGGGTAAAGAGCTGTTAGCCCAGGTATATTGGGAAGTGTGATTTTGAATATACTAACATGCCCTGGGAAAGTCTTATTTCCCAGAAAACAGAAAAAACAAGGTTGTTGGAGTTGCAACTGTTCTCTTGTTTGACTAATCTACCAGAGAGACAGAAGAGCTGTGTCTAACAGACATGCCTTTGGGAGATGTTATAATATTCTCCTCACTGGAGCAACAATGGTGGTTTCCCAGGTACAGGTCAGATGGTAGAGGGGAAGATGGTTCAGATACCTGGTGCAGTGCTACCTCCAGCTTTTCAACTTTTCCACCACAACATACTCTTGCCTTGCGCTGCACTTTAAAAGCCCATTGATCTGCTGCCCTTAGTCTGAGTAGGGATCAAAAGGTTCCAAGTACTTCTAAAAAGTAGACATCCATCACAGTCTTCAGGAAACTGTGTGTATAATTGCAAATGAAATAAAACCTTGAAGGCTGAACCCAGATTTCATAGCTCTCAAGTGTTTTAGCCTTTGCTTCCCTTGCCTTGGTAATCAGATTCTGCATTGGGGCCAGTGACTTTGGGTCAGTGTCACCAAATCTCAGTGACTTTCTAATGAGCCAGGAAACCACTTTGCTGCAAAAGTAGTTTGCCATAAAAGAAAAATGAAAGTAAAGTTCATCTCTCTTTCATCTTATATTCTCAGTTAAAGGTTTATGGGTTTTTTTTTAATTCCAGGAAAGTTGATTTTCTGTAGAAAAATCCACTTTTCAGCCTGTCTCTGTGATCAGATCTTCCACAATACACTTTCATTTCCCAGCTACTGCCAGTTCTTTTCTTTCAGCTCACATTCCTAACCATTCTCCTGTAAACGTTGAATTTTCAGTTCATCCCTTGAGCTGCACACATCCTACTGCTCAGCTAAGATTGAATGGTTCTTGGTGTGTCCTGGTGCTTTCAACTCCACCTGACTTCCAAGTGTTCATTTTGAACAGCAAATGTTTTGCTGTTCAAGTGAAACAAACAAACAAAAAAACCCGAACAAAAAAAAGCGAAGAGAAAGAAGAAGAGGATAATCTGAGCAGTCTTTTGCTCATTTCTGTGGAAAGCAGAAAAAGTAGAACATTCAAAGATCTGTTTTAAAATGCTGGGGAAGGTGTTGGGCTTATGTATACAAAGCCTGTGCCATCACATGCCTTGAAAGGCTCACTTGACAATTTTCAGTAACCCTTCAACAAAATATTTTCCAGCTCTTATTTCTGTCTCTTCACATCAAGATCTTGTTTCTAGCAATATTATTCAACAATTCTGTTGCAGTTACTGTGAAAACCTCCTGTGCTTTGCTTCTGCAGTTTTTTTTATCCATGAAATCACAGAATAATTTAGGTAGGAAGAGACATCAGGAGGTCATTTAATCCAGGCCACCGGTCTAAGCAGGTTTAGCTTTAGACCAGGTTGCTTAGGGCTTTGCACAGTCAAATTCTGATTATCCTCAAGGATGGAAATGTTAGTGTCACTGGTAAAATGATGCTTGATTGCTGTGGTGCAGGTCTTGGCCTTAACATATTTTAGCCTAAACACTTTAAAACTCAACACTCAGATGGTCACCAAAGTTGGGCTTTGATGGATCTGTGGCTTGGGTCAGGCCTCAGAAATTATTTGGATTTTCATAGCTGAGTAGCCTCAAATGGCAATTTCAATTCCAGTGGGTTCTTGTGCTAACTTTGATTTGGTGAATGTCTTTTTCACCGACAGAAATCAACCTCATAAATAAGGTTAAATGGGTTGAATAGTATATTTTATATATATACACCATATAATACTTTAAGAGTAAAACCCACTAGGATAAGGGGGCTTGGTTGTGTGTTTTGGGGGGGGTCTTTTGGTGTTTTCTGTTGGTTTGGTTTGCTTGGTTGGGGTTGTTTGCTTGTTTTGGCTTGGTTTGGGTTGTTTGCTTGCGTGTGTTATTTTATTTTATTTCTTTATTTTATTTTATTTCTTTATATAAGATATACTGGTTCTGCACATGCCTGTAAAGGTTTCAGTGCAGTCATTCTGCTTCCTCAAAAAAAAAATTCCAGCCCAGCTGAATAGTGTATTCACACCTTATTTCTGCTGGCTAAATTAACACGCCTAAAATTGTTTTAACACCCATTTTAAATATATAAGTACTAGTGCATAGGGAAGCTGCACATAGTATATTTGGATTAAATAAGCCTATTTCTACTAAGTTACTGTAGATTTGCATTATCATGCAGTTCTCCTAAACTAAGCTGTGATAATAGAGCTCTTATAGAAGAACTAAAGTGAATGATTACACCGTAGAAATGTTGATACACCACTTCTATGTCACCATAAAGGAAAAGGTGATAGAACAACTTCAAAACCAGAACTTAATTATAAAAATATTAATAATATGTATTATTTTGGTAATCTATCCATTCTTTCAAAACAAAAAAGAAAAAAGATGCTGAGGTTCACACGTAAACCACATAAATTTTATTTTCTCATGTCAGTTTTGAAGTTCTTTGGGTTTTTTTAGGTGCTTGTTTTAGCAGTGGGCAGGGCTCTGTGGAAACCACCTTCTTTCTCCACATTTTTCCTCCTGTCAGGGCTTTATATCATCAGGGTGCAGTGAGGGATGGGACTGAGCATCTAGTATTGGGAAACTCATTTCATTTTATTGTGACCAGTATTGTGGGGAAATGTGTAGTCATATTGCTTTCTTAATTTCTCTTCCATGCTGGCTCATTCCCAAACAAGATTTGGGAAGAGCAGATTTATCTGGAAATGAACTTTTTTTGGTGGTTGTTGTCAGTTTTGCCATATTTTCAGTTAAAAGTGTTCTGTAAGCCAAGAAACCTCCCTCTCCTCACCAACCCCCCTTTTATTTTTCATGAAGTTTTTGCACTTTGGAGTGTTTTTATACTTATGTAGCCTCACTTTATATGTACACACATAAATATTTGAGAATACTTTCCATGGAAAGGCTTGATAGGAATAGTCCATCATTTTTAGAGAGCAGAGAGAGATGCCAAAGTTCCTCTAACAGGGACAGCTATGTACTTTATGAAAGTCCTAAAGAGCAGAGCAGGCTCTTAAATGCAGATCTCTCCCGCTCCATATGAACTACCATGTGGATTATAGAAATCTGGTTTATAAGGAATCTCTCTTTTTTTGGGGACAAGAGATCTGACATCAATAAATGTAAAAACCTTAAGATCCATAGTGAATTATATTCTTGTCACTGGCTAGCTGTACTTTTTTTTTTTCCTTTTCCTTCTCCTTCCTTTTTTTATTTTTCTTTTTCCTTTTTCTTTTCTCTTCCCCTTTTTCTTTCTTTTCCATCTTTTTTCTTTATTGCCTTTCTTTTCTCTTTATTGCCTTTCTTTTCCTTCTTTTTCTCTTTATTGCCTTTCTTTTCCTTCTTTTTCTCTTTATTTCCTTTATTTTCCTTCTTTTCTCCTCATAATTTGTTTGGCCCTTCCTAGGAAAATGCAGAAGCTTTTTGAGGCAGTTCGATTTCACAGTATTAAAAGCATGTGGTAACAGCCTCGGTAACAACATGGGACTGGTGACTTTCCCTGTTAAAGGAACAAAGGAGAACAGGTTTTTTCACACATAAAAGAAAGCTGCATAAGTTAGAACCTGTCTGCTAGAAGACTCAGTTTGATCACTGAAAAGCTCTTCAGGTATTGCAATCATTTACTTGTTATTTTTCGAGGTAGAATTAAGTTATAGGAGCCACTGTGCTTCCTGTAGGAGCCAGAGCATTTCCAAAGAAGGTGACCTTAATGCGGGTGTGACCTGCGCCCCTGCTTCAAGTGTTTAAATGAGAAAAAAAGAAAAAAAGAAACCATAAAACCCCCTGTCATCCTGAAAATGTTTGAGACTGCGATGTGCTCATGAAGCACTTCCTCTCTGCACCCTGAGGAGAAAGGGTGAATGGGCTCTTTGTATGATCTCTGAGCAAGAGGGTAATAGAATTTAATATAGTGCTCAAAAGTATCCTGAGCAGGGAGGAGGGGCCGCAGCCTCACTTTTTTACCTGCACCAGTGCAGAGAATCCAAGAAGTCACCATCAGCACACTTTTGGCATGTTTTGTTTTGTTTTTTTTTCCAAGCTGAAATTGGCCAGGTTCCTCTTCTCCTTTCTGAGTCCTGGCAATCAAACTTGCATGGTGATATACAGGGGTACTTCGATTCCCTCAGCTGCAATGCCAAGCATTGCTTCCTGCCCTAGGAAGACCTGCTGTGGTGGACCTGTGTGTTGTCCTTCCTTGGACTCTGAGCTCTACAGACCTCTCCTGTCACCTTTCCTGAAGTGCTTGGCAAAGGACGTTGCCCAAGAAGTTTGTTGAAGCAAACTCTCTCTCTCTCAAAAAAAAAGCTTTTTATCTAATCACTGTCTGAGGGGAGGATAAACAGATTAATGGTAGAACCCTGAGGGTTAGTCTGGAAAAAGGGTAAGGACGTTTATTGCAATTTATGAAGGATATCTTTGAAATATTGAAACCAGAGGATTCCCTGCCTCCCATATTTGTTCTACATTAAAGGCTAATTTCAACTTCAAATGTGTTTCAGGGATCTATTCAAATTGTGTGCCAGGAACTGAAGACAAACATCTTCAGTGTATAAATGAAAAGATGTTTTTATTTATTACTTTTTTTTTTTTTTTTTCCTGTAAGTGCCAGCCTAGCAAATTCATTTTGGTCCTGGATGTCAAATCATGTTCTTTACTATTTTATTACCAGTAATAAGTGGTCAGCAGGTCAAATTATGCTTCCAGAAAAATGCATAATCTGTTCTGATGGCCTGGTAGCATCAAAGCAGAAGCAAAGCTGGTCTGTGGCCAGGCAGCATCTCTAACAGCACTGCAGAATAATAGATGTGCTGGAGCAGCAAAGGGCTGATGCTCAGTGAAATAGAAAATGGTGTTCGGGCTGCAGTGAAGTAATATGACTACGTTTGTAAGGCACAGATAAGGCAAATAATCAGTAAGTGTAGATGCTGCAGGAATAGTGAAAAAGAAGCTATTTTTTTGCAGAGAGATGCAGGTATCTCCAAGTTTTAATTTTGACTCTTGACACATCATAAGCTCACATCTGGTGCAAGATTTTTTGCACTATCATTGCTAATACGTGAGAGTCAAGGGCTCGTGACGTGCAGCTCTGAGGGATGGTTGTCTCGAAAGGATGGACATTTCAGCTGGTGCTGTGTGTGCCCATCCCTTCCTACCATGGCATGTTTCACCCTGCCCTCCCCTGAGCACCAACCACCTTTCTGGGGCTTAGTGGAGCAAAGCGTTTCAGCGAGCACCAAAATCTACTCCCCAGTTTTGCCCCAAACCTTCAAATCTGAGTCTTAGGTACCCCAGCAGTGCCTAAGCTCTGCTTGCTCGTGCTACAAGAGCTGCACTGGCTTTTGTGGCCCCTGTGCAGGGAGAGGGGAAATTGTGTCACTGTCAGCTGCTTCCCACACCCGTGTCAAGCACAGGGGCAGAGAACCGAGAGCTGACATTGGGTTTTCTTCATAGCATCAAGAAGGATTTCCTTGGTAGATGTTGTAGGAATTAATGCAGATGTTCATTTCCATGGACACAAGCCACAAAGCCAGAGTATGAAGAGGTGTATATCAATATAGATACCCATGCATATGAGTGGTGGACTTGATGATCTTGAAGGTCTCTTCCAGCTGAAATGATTCTATGATTCATATATAATTTAAATATATATAATTTAAATATATATAAAACATGTTTCTCCAGAGAATTGAGTATGGGGACAATGGTGCAAATAATGCTCAAGGAGAATTCCCTGAAGAGTTAACCATTTTACAAGACCTGACCTTGAAGATGTTCACAAAGAAGTATTGTTTCAACCTGGCCAGCTGGACAAGTAAAATTATGAAAATGTGGGTTTTTAAAAGGCAGACTGTAAGTTTAACACATGTCAGGGTGAAAAGCTGTGACATTTTCCTCTGGGAAACACAATACTCCTAGCAGAAGAAGGAGAGAGTAATTGAAGTTATATCATATTTTGGCAGGATCAGCTTCACCGAAGATTCATCCAAGTTACTCCATTTTCAATCTGATTTTCACCAGCTTATGCTGGTTTTCATTTATGTACTTAGTTCTAGTGGCATTACTCTCAATTTGCACTATCAAGAGAGTAAGGAGAGATAGTGTACTAAGATTAATGGATTAGTAAGAAAGTGTTTTCGTTTAATGCTTATCAAAGATGAGAGGATACCACTCTGTGCCTGGTTTCTTCCTATTGACCTGTACTCTGGTTGGTGCAGGGTGTACATTTAGGACATTCTCCAGCCCCCTTCCTTTTTCATTCTTCCCTGTACTGTGATTCTCTGGTGATATAGAGAAATTCTGTGTTGATATATATTCTTCTGTCAATGGAAGACCTGTGAGAAAAACATGAAGAGAAATAATATGCAAAATACTGATGTGTGCACTATGATACAGTGTCTTGCATCATTCAAGTCATCATAAAAAAGCAATTTATTTCAGTAGCTTCAGGGAAAAGTTAGCTTTAGCTGCCAGTAATAGAGAATCATGTTGGATAACTCGTGGTCTTACTTCAGCAGCAGAATAAAGCTGCAGGAGCTGGGATGCTGAAAGCTGCTAGCCATGGCTGTCCTAAAGATTTCTGGGATTGTTTTATTTTTATTTTTTAAAATCAAAGTTCCTGGGAATGGAATTTGGTTGATGGTTGAAGCTCATGTCTTAGGTTGAAAATCATTTGATAAGTTCCTTAAGCAAGTTGTTCTTTCAGGTCACCCCACTTTCCCACTGAAAAATTAATCTCATATTAAACAGAAGTTTGAAAGTATCTCTTTCTTTCAAAGAGAAAATAATGTTTTTTAAAGAAGAACTGGATTTTAAAGAGCAGGTGTTTATTTCCTGTTCCTGCTACCTTTATGGATACTAGTCTCAAAAAAGCCTGAAGTGATTTAATTGCATCTTTTCTTTCTAAAGATGTAAAAATTATTTGGCACCAGTTTTCATTTTTCCCTAGCGTTACACTTCTCTGTGGCCTTCTTTGGTTTATCGTCCAGTTTGGGCACTGTAGTTCAGAGACAGTCAGACAAGACTCATACTCATATTAATTTTGGTTAAGTAATTGCATAAAAAATTATCTTCCCACTGTTACTATTTAATTTTGCACGCGGAGACTGAGCCCATTTGTTTTGCCTCTTTAGCAGATGGTTGGGAAATAACGAAGAGTGCAGAAAGCCAAAGTTCTGTCTTTAACACACCTGCCTCTGCAGCCAAGTAGCAGAGGCAGCACAGTGACACAAGTCGCATATTTTACAGTGACTGGTGCATAAGAGCAGCAGGGAAATGTGCATCAGGCAGTTGTTTGGTTTTTTTTTTCAGTGACTTCCAGGCTTCTTTTCTGTGTTACGGAGCCTGCAATATTGCTTCACTGACAACAAAAGAAAAAAAAAACCCAGCGTATCAACGGTTTGAAGACTGGAAATCGCTTCCTATGAAGGCTTTGATGCTTTTCAGTCTCATGTCTTTGGTCCCATTCTGGGTAGAAGATGTGCAATCTGATGTAATGTTCTTTGTTTTGTTTTCTTTCATGAGAGAACTGTCAAGAGATAGATTTGAAGTTCAATTGGTACGCGGTCCTGTTCTGGGGTAGCCACACATTTCACCAACTCAGCATCACCTTGTCATGAAACAATACCTCAGCTGGGCTGACACAGGGTTGTCCTTCATCCTGCAGGCACTTCTTGTTGTAGCACTTCCAGTTTAAAATTTTGAACACGTTCATACAGGAAACTGGAGGATTTCTAGGCAGAAGACTATAATAGGTCTTGAATTCCTTGATCTGCTTTGAATCAGTTTGAGCTAAACTTTCAGGAAGTGCTCTTATGAAATTCCCCAATTCTAGATTGGCATCAGCCTTAAAGGAGAGATACCTGAGTCCTGCCACTGTGGCTGAAGGCTGCAGAGGGTCCAGGCGAAGAGACTGAAATAAACAATTTTGTTTCCTTGCTTGATGTCACTGTGACTGATCGTAGGGCTACTGGGAAAAGAACACAGGAAATGAAACAATGCCAGGTCGAATATGCCTGCAGAAGGAATACCAAGAATCCTTGAGAAAACAATGCCAAGCAGGAGATGCAAAACATCTCGATGGGAGAGCGAGAAGTAGCTCTGCTTGCCTGGCATCTGACCTGGCAGCAGCGAGCCCTTGTGATGGGGAAAAACTCCTTTCTCCCAATAGGCACAACCGACTCTTCTCCACTGGCCATAGGTGCGTAAAAATTATACTGTGGGGAGGTAGGCAGCAACACTGTGTCCTTGTGGCTGTGCTGGGGCTAGTGTGAGAGGTCCTGTGCTCTGGGAAAACAGCCACAAACTCAGCCTGAGGCAGCTTGACTCCCCCAGAACCTGTGAATTAATTTTTTTGAATTGATTTTTGCTTAGTCTTCTACTAACAGCAGGTAGCAGAGGACAAATAGACTTTAAGATGTATAGGAGAAAAAAAAAAAGGGAAGTGAATCCAAAATATTTCAAGCTATGCATGATAAACAAGGCAAGGATGTCATATACCATAGCACAGACAATATACTACGAGGGCCATCTTGTGGTTGGAGAAAGTTTTTCCTCTGTGAGCATAGAAAAAAAATATATTCCAAGAAATTTATTCTATACCTGAAGATACTGTCAGCTAGATTGTAATTCTTAGGAACTGGTTCTGATCTGTTGTACAGAGTGGAGCTGCTCTGCTGCAGGTCATTAATCCTTGTGTGACTGACAGCAGGGTTAGCTGGGATGCTGTGCCAATGAACAAAATAATGTGCTTGTGGGTTGGGAAGGCTGTTGCAGACTAATAACCAGAGTCAGAGTTTTCCACGGATTAATATTTTCTGCCTATTTTCTTTGGAAATCTTTTTCATCCTCTGTATTGTAGAAAAGCTCTTTGAAATCCATGGGTTAAATACAATCACAGTGCTGGAGTTCAGAACACAATTAGCTATTGTCAAATAACAGTTCAAACCAAGAGTCAATGTCCTTTTCATGGTTACCATCCAATGAACCTGCTCTGTGTGACATAGGTTTCTCAGCTGCACAGCTCTTTAGCTCTATATACCTTATTCTGGGTGAAAGACTAAAAATACTGAATTAAAAGTGAACCCTGCCCAAATCAAATGTCTTCTCCAACACCAACGTGGAAAGCTGAACATGATCTTTTCTGTATCACCTAATCCACAGTCAGAATTACTCCAGCTGCCTTTTTCTCTGTGCTTCCCAGTGAATCCAGATGCCTCTTGAAGAAACCAGCACCTTTTTGACTAATGCTTCCCTAATAGGAATCAGCAGCCAGCAGTGCTGGGCAGGCACAGCTTTGCTCTAGTTTCTAGGACCATGATGTATGGTCGATTAACTGAGCTTTTTTTTTTTGTTCTAGAAGAGTTGTATTTACAAAACCCAGCCCCACTATCTGGTGCCATTTGCTGTAGGCTGTGATATCAATCACAGTGAATGAATATAGTTCTCATCTGTTGGCCACCCTTTGTCCACACATTCCAATACCATGAAGTGTTCCTTATTGTGCCATTTCACTGCTACTTATGGATTATTTAATTCTTTTAATGACTCTGCAATGGTTCATTTGCTTTCTAAAGTATTTCTTTAAAGTATTTGTGCAGAGGGAGACAGACAGGGTTGATTCCTTCTGCAAGGAGATGTTGATGGATTCAGAGATGCTGGCTGCTGAACACTGCTGTGAATATTCACTGTCTTGGCTCTGCAAGGGTGGCCTCTTTGTAGGGTGTTTGGGAATATCTAGGATTGTTTAGTCTGGAGAAGAGGAGGCTGAGGGGAGACCTTATCGCTCTCTACAGCTACCTGAAGGGAGGTTGTAGTGAGGTGGGTGTTGGTTCTCCCAGACAACTAGTGGTAGGACAAGAGGAAATGGGCTCAAGTTGTGCCAGGGGAAGTTTAAGTTGGATCTTAGGAAAAATTTCAGTACTGAGAGTGGTGAAGCCTTGGAACAGGCTGCCCAGGGAGGGGGTGGAATCACCATCCCTGGAGGGTTTCAAAAAACTTCTACATGTGGCACTTCAGGACGTGGTTTAGTGGTCATGATAATGTTTAGCAGACAGTTGGACTTGATGATTTTGAAGGTTGTTTCCAACCTTAATGATTCTGTGATTCCATGATCTGATAGTGAGAAATATGAAGGCAGAGCAAGGAACAGCTGCCTTCACCTTCCAAATGAAGATGACTGATGATAAACCCCATATCTTAATGGCATTGTCTCTCCCAGGAATCTTTTGATTGGCCCTATGGACCAGGCATTGGTTGTACAGGCGAGCGTCATTCACGAGCAGCGTGTGTACTGGTTTTACAGCTCTTTGTTCATCTTCTCAGCAGTGCTATCAGCTGCAGGATCTGAGGAGATGGGCTGTCTACACTAGTCATGAACCAGTGCATGGGAGACTTCACTTGGCAGGAGGTTTCATCCACGACATCTATTTAGTAAAGGCTCAATTGCCCTTGTTAGGAGCTCAGAGTGACAAAAGAGCCTCCTGGATGCCTGCCTATGGGGGGCATCCACTGCATTCCAGGAGGGAAAAGTAAGAGAAACATCAAGAAAGGAGTCACACATGTGTACCTGGAGGGGATCTCCCTTTTCATCTCTTTTTGTGCAGGAGTGTAGCATATGGAGCTTTCACAGTGCCCTCTGCTGCAGGCTCATGATTTAAATCACAGCAGAGCTCTCCGTCTGCTGTACACCAGTTAGGAAAGTAGGTATTTCTCAAGAGGTCAGTCGCCGACACTGAAGCATGTCTGTGTGCAAGGAGACCCTCGGCACCGCGAAGGGATTGTGAGTTGTGTGTCAGAATTTGCAGGTTTGTTTGGTTTTTTTTTTAGTAGAAAAAGATTTCTTCCCTCCACCTGCCAGATTATACCAGTATTACAGTCCTTCTTAGAGACAGTGGTGAGGTTTCTTGTGCCACTGAAATGCCAAGACGCCCGGTTCGAGGTGGAACACACAGCCTGGCAGGAAGCATACCATAAGTATATACATATATAATTAGTGTACACAGCATGCTCTCTTGCATTCTTGAATGGTCTGGTAAGAAATAAACCAAGCACCCCTAAAAAATTCAGATTAGAATTGGTTAAATAAATAAGACTTTTTTTTTTTTCAAATGAAAGCGAACACACAAATGTATAGGTATGTATGTATGCTTATATGAAAAGTGCTTTTAATTCTTTGCTTTCTACCTGAAACAATCAAGGTCTTTGAATTGCAAACCACCTAGATCCAAGCTTGCTTGGGACTCTGTCAGCATAGGTGTGTGGGAGAACTTGAAGGGGCATTTTGTCATACTTCTGCAGCTTCTGGAGGGGTAAAGATACTGGAGTCCAAGGTGTTGGCTTCGTGCTGCTGACATATGTCTATCTAGTTGGACTTTGGCAGATGGAGGAAACCTGATTTCAGTTTTCTCAGGGAATCTGTGCAGAGGACCGGAGGAATTAGATGTAAGGAAGAAGCTCTTTACCATGAGGGTGGTAGAACACTGGCACAAGTTGCCCAGGGAGGTGGTGGAGGCCCCATCCCTGGAGACATTCAAGGTCAGGCTTGATGAGGCTCTGAGCACCCTGCTCAAGTTGAGGATGTCCCTGCTTTCAGCAGGGGGGTTGGACCAGATGACCTCTAGAAGTCCCTTCCAACCCAGACATTTCTATCATTCTATGATTTCTATGAATTTGTGGCCTGGTGTAGGTATGGCAGCGTCTACCTCTGAAGGACTTTGGATATGGAGGGACCCTGGGAGGTTTAGGCTGGATATGAGGAAACATTTCTTCACTGAAATGGTTATCAAACATTGGAATGGTCTTCCCAGAGTCACCATCCCTGGAGGCATTTAAATGGCATGGAGACCTGGTGCTCAGGGACATGATTTAGTGGTGAGCTTGCAGTGTTGGACTGGATGATTTGAAGGTCTCTTCTAACCAAAGACAACCAAAGACATTCTGTGAATGGGCTGAGCTGCTGAATTTTCTCTTGACTAGGAGAGAGTCAAGGCAAGAAGCTGAGTCCCCTTTCTGACTGTGCCAACAGGATTATTTACTCCCTTCTGCTTTTTCATTTCTCTGGAAGGGTGGCAGTGTTTAAGTATTGCTCCCACTTGTTCATTTCCATTTCTGACATTTGTAATAAATGCACAAAATTATAGCTCTTTGGTGGGTGAGAAAGCTGCTTGCTGCAATCGAAATGAGACAATCTGACACTTGACAATAGATTTTGGTGCTTGCACAGAAGAACAGAATAAATGAGGCACATCAGGAATGATTCTGACGCCGTACCCAGAGCTTTTGGATGGGTCTTGACAGACCTCAAGCCAAATATTGAACCCTCACATCTTCTTATGGCATTGCCACTTGTTGGGAAAATGTCAGCACTTAAAGAAAGCCAGAGATTTTTCCATCTGTAACCACTAAATGTTGTGTCCTGTGCTGAGACATGTCAGAAGGTTTCATCTGTTCTTTGGAGGGATGATAGCTGCATTGCCTTCCTCCTTGTAGGGAATAATAGTCCATTTGCAAAAAAATCCCCCACAGTCAAGCATCTATCGTTACTCTGTAATGAAAGATTCAGCATATTTTCAGATTAATATCAAGGAAAACTGGTCATGGAGATGTTTCTTGGCATTAAAATGTTAGCAAAGGTTGGAAAAACTAACGCTGTCCAATTAACAAACCAGGCTTCATCAAAGCAATTGTTAAAATCTGTTTAATACTCATTGATGTTTTCGACTGGGCCACAGCTGGCTTGTAGTTTACATAGGGATATGATCCCCTCTAAGTTCAGAAATGGTTAATACACTTGATTAATTATTAATTGTTGCTTTGATGAAAGCGGAGCGCTGTGTTATTTATTACAAATACCATATAGACCAGCAAATTGGTGTGGACAGAACATATCTGTATCTAGTGTTTTCTATTGCTTTACTTTTTGCTCTCTGGAACTTAAATTCCAGAGATTATTCTGGTGATTATTCATGAGATTATTCAGTATTCATGTGTAAATCATGCTCTTAACATTTGACTTAATTAGTTTATCTAAACCAGTAATATAAAGTGGGACCCTGTGACACTGGTGCTGTCCGGTCAGTTCTCATCCTGCTAACCTTTTTTGGCAAGCAATGCACCAATTTCGTGGTGGAATAACTCCCCTTGGAGTTATTTACTAAGGAGGAAAAGAAAGGGAAAAGAGAAAGGATGTAGAATAAGAATGCTATGTTTGCAACTTATGCTCACTTTTTGTCCCCTGTGACAGTATAGGTTTGATGTAATATTTAAATACAAGCAAAGCAAAGTCATGGATACAATTTCTTTCTTGTGCCATGATCTATTTAGGCTGAATTCTGTTGACAGCTGAGTAACACTGTTACCTGCCAGTGTGATTACAACAGTGTCCGCCTTCATTTTCAAATCCAATTTACATTTAATAAAATGAAAGATGAAAGCAACCTGGCTGAAAGTGCATCATCAGCACCTGCTTGCTGAATAATGGATTTGAAAGACTGGAAAGTAGTCACCAAAGTAGTTACAATGCTGAGTGAATCTAGGGCAAGGAAACTTCAGCATGACTTATTGCAAGCTGATGACATAAATCATCCAGGAGAGGCCAGTGAAGACCAGCTACCAAGCTTATTTACTGTAGAAGAGATTGGCATTAATGAGCTGGAGGAGCAGAATGCATTCATCTGGGATCAAGATATCACTGTGTCCTTCAAGTTAACGGTGACTATCCAGAAAACACTATAGCCCATGTATCCAGAAAGACCCCTTGCTCCAAAACAGGGGATAATTTCCTGCTGACTGCAGTGTCACACCTACATATTGCATTGCCCCTCTGTGCAGCACCAGGAAACGCAAGAGGTGGAAGTGGGCCAGCCATGATCATAGCATCACAGAATGTCAGGGGTTGGAAGGGACATCAAAAAATCATTGAGTCCAACCCCTCTGCCAGAGCAGGGTCACCTAGAGCAGGTCACACAGGAAGGCATTGTCCAGGTGGGTTTGGAATGTCTCCAGAGAAGGAGACTCCACAACCTCCCTG
>JAAGNO010030726.1:29651-41452 GCA_033439905.1 Ceryle rudis
CCTTTGGGGAGGGAGGGGGGTTAACAGAGAGCATCTGTTAGGTCTAAGGGGCCACCCTGACCCTAAACCGTGACACCCTTCCTTCATCACCTTTGTGTCTCTGCACCGGACTCTTTCAGCAGTTCCCTGTCCTTAAACTGAGGGGCCCAGAACTGTACAGAATATCCCAGATGGGGCCTCTGTACACCTGCTAACCACAACCCAGGATGCCATGGACTAATCCATGGGCTAATCCATGGCAAGGTCAACAGGCCTGTCTGAGGAGCGGCAACAGGGGGTTCAATGCTGTAGCTGTTGCTGCTTTTACATCTTGGCTTTCCTGGGTTCAGCTGATATTGCCTATTTTCTTCTAACCCTCACTGTCCTTAATAATGATGATTCTGGATGAAAAAAAAAATGGAAGTAGCTGAGCTGAATTGTGGGGGATAGAATGTAAGGCACCTTCGCTGATGACTTACATACATTATTTTCTTTCTTTTATCTGCCGTACTTGTAAAGCCTGTTACCTAAGAGTCATTTTCCAGGCTGAATTTCCCATTTTGTGTTCTTGTCCCAGGGTATTTATTTCTCTTCTCTCTACACCTGGTCCTTGTAAGAGTCTCAATTTAGTTTTTTCTTGACGTGCTCCTGTGATGCTTTGTTTTATAAGAAGAGGACACCTGGCAGGGAAGCCTTGTTTAACCCAACAGTTCTCAAGAGTGTTTATTGAATTAAAGAACTTCCTGATGTTTCCAAAGGTGTAAATAAGTTTGGTTACATCTGACATTCAGGGTTTTAAGTTATTTGAGTGGTTGCCTTTTGCAGGAAATGATAATTACACAACAGTTATTTGTTTCAAGCTTTAGGATCGCATGGATTGCACAGCACAGGGGAAGATCTTTGGTTTCCAAAACCTATGTATCTTGAAAGGGATATGACTTTGTTTGGGTATTACTGCCAGCATGGTACTTACAGTGTTTGTCATTTTAACAAGCTGAAGGAAATATCTAAAAGTTAAGCTGTATAAAACACACTTCTGAAGCAAGGAACGAGGGCTTGAATATACCTAACCAGTAAAGATGAGCCGAGAAACTGTACCAATCTTACACTGGGAGCTGATGTAACTGCAGCCAGGATGTCAAAACTTTAAAGAACCTGCCAGCTATCAGCAGGACCTTAAGCAAGAGGAAGCTTTTGTTCAGTGGGGCTGATGAACAGCTCACTGATGTTAATAGGATTTTTCCATGCGCTTCACATTTCTGGACTTTGAATCAGGTCTAACGTTCTCCTTGAATGTGTGATATTGCACACCCTCTGTTGTCATAAGAATGACACCTTCTTCAGAGGTGATTATTTTCTCTTGGAAAGGGAGGGACCTAAAAAGGAAATAATTGATAGTCGTAAATCCTGTACTTTGGAAATTCAAGTTCTTTTTTATAAGCCTCACAGACTAGGAAAAAATGCCTAGCAACTTCACAATACTTTAAGCACACCTGATAATGGAGTAATTATTTTACACAAGAGCACATTCTTTATTGCAAAGATGAGCATTTAGTTCTATCTATACGCAGCTTAGTAATAAAGGTAATAATTTGCACCAGAACATGTATGATTAACTGAGCAACTCAGTAAAGAGTTGTCTATCCTGAATGTTCTCATAGCAAGGAAAGAACAAGGTCACCTTGTCTCTGATTGTTGTTATTGGGGTGGAGGTGGACAGAAAGATCTTATGAACAGTGTCTCAACTCACCTTAGGTGTATCCTTTATATCCACAAAATACTGAATATGACTGAGAATGAGGGTTTTGGTGTAAATAATAATAAAGAAGCTAAAATGACTGCCTGTGTGCTACTGAACAAAGCTGTCCCTTGGACAAATCAACCTTGAAGTAGAAGCAAAAGATGGGGGAAATGCATGATCTGTACTTGGGGAATAAAATATGGAAGTAGAGAGAGAAAAATTAGCTCAATTTCAAGTTTAGGAGGATAACATTATCTAAACTAAAGCTATAGTGCACTGAAGACAATAAAGGTTTTTTAAACCACCATTTTCTCCATTTTGAATCCGTTTTGTTTTTTTCCTTAAATTAGTAAGACTCAGAAAAGTGAAGTTCTGTTATTTTGGTAAAGATGCAGGAAGGAATGTTATTCTTTCTAATAGCGGATACAAGTGATTAGTGTAACTTAAAAAAAAAGAATTCTATTTTTTGCTGCACCTTAAATTGGTAATTGCATTAGTGGTTCATAACCTGTTAACGACAATGTTACTTCCATATATTCTGGGTAAAAGACGTGCTCCAAAAAAAGAAAAATAAACCAAAAAACCCACTAGAGATGTGCAGTACAATCCTCAACATGCTGGGGAAATACTTGAGTGGAACGTAGTGGAAATTCAAGTAAATTTTTAGGAACAAACATTTTTAACTCGCAGTTTGCGTGGATGGTGTGTCCTTGGAGAGCTGCGTATCACGGCAGCAGGAACCACGGTGCCTATTCAAACCACTAAGCTGGTAACATCTTGGGAAGTCACATCTTCAGTCATCCTCTCATGCGTGTGAAGCCTACATGCTGTGAAGGTAGATACTTTTTAGTTTTGAGCTACATTGACCTCTGTAACATTTATCATGGACTGGGCTGTATGCAAACAAATGAGTTACCTCCCAACTACAAAAACTGCTGAGCCAGGTTAATGCAGCTTTGTTCTCTCTTTGCAAGTGGCAACTGTGAAAGCCAGCTTGTTTGGGGCATCTCTTAGTCATTCTGTTATATTCTGTCTCTTCAGGCTCTTAGTTTTTCTATTGAAAGAAAATCAGAGGAAAGTCAATGCTGAGGCACCGAGGGGTGGTTAGTGGTAACAAGACTAAGGGGCCAAGGGAAGATGCAGTCTTCTTGCTATTTGCAGGATGAATTTCTGCTCCCAATATGAGAACTTCTGTTGACTTCAGAGGAGCCTGTGTTCTCAGTTCAGAGCAATGCTTTCTTTTAATTTTTTTTTCCTTTTTTTTTTTTTTTTTTTCCTCTGGGTAACTTGAATAAAACTTCAGCAAGCAAGGCATGCTACTAATCTATGGCATTTGTCTGTAAATGCACTGAGTTAATTTTTTTTTTCTTTCTCATGCAGTAATCATTCTTTATAAAAGTGCTCTTGGGTAAGAGTCCATATACTGATACTTATAGCTCATAATCCCTCTTCCTATAACTACACATTTTATCTGAATACTTTGGAAAGAGTAATTTGAAGGTTTGGAGTAGACATCCTTTTTAATTGTGTGTCAAAAATCTCTTTCCTTTCTTCTGATGATAGCTTGGTTGAAAATTTCTGTCCAAAAATTGTAAGTGATCGGAAAATGGAAAGTAAAATTAGGTTCTCTTTTTAACATTCGTGTCTCAGCCACCTGAGGCTTTAGAAGTAACAGAAGTGTCAGAGGTACTGGGCAGACTTTGTGTGCTATAAAAACAATGGGATGATATCAGGCACTAACTTAAAGAATTCCTTCAATGGTATCAACACTCAAAAGTTCCTATCAGATAAGAAGTTCCTGGCTTGATGCTCTTCTAGTCAATGTAGACAGTCGTTCATAAACGTGTTCCCAAGTTACAACTGAGACTAGAATGTGGGGCTGGAAAACAGTTCTTCAGTTACTCTGTTAGTCCACCTCCTGCTTTTGTGGTGAAAACCCCCATGCTGAGTTTCATCTGAAGTTCAGGCCCAGAACTCCATCTGCAGGCTTGTCGATGAACTTTCAAGTGACAGTAATGCAAGAATTTAAAACATTCCCTAGAAGACAGCAGAGAGAAAAAAACAGTCTTTTGTTTGCAGGTGGCGGTGCAGACACTCACTACAGCAACAGAAGTAATTTCAAAGCAGCATTAGGGAGCACACCGTGGTCTACAGTGACCTACAGCTTTATTGCCTTTTGTCTCTTTTGTATCGTTTTTAACCTGCCTGGATTCAGACTACCTAGGAAATCTTGGGAAGATTCTTTTAAATTATCTGGGACTGAGAGGAGAGGATGTGGTACATATTTGAGGAAAAGTATACGTGTTGTGCCACACGCAGATTTATTTCTTAGCATCATTATCAAAATTTGGGGTTATTTACAGGTAGGTGACCTAATGATTCGAGGACACCTTTTAGTAATACAGAATAAGAAATGGGAAAACAGTCTGACACACAAGTCAGGACTTTGCAGTCTGGGCTAGGCATACCTAACCAAAAAAGGACATTAACCTTGTTTGCAGGCTGTTTTTTGCATCTGGCTGAAGAGCAGAGATTTATTCTGGCAAAGCTGTTGGTATGCAGTAAGGCAGAGGGCACAAGCAGGGTGTGATAGAAAAATAATTCAAACAAGAAAAGCAACACTGGTTTGAATTGGGTCAACTCAAATACCAGTTTCTGACACCCCTGCAAAAAGAGGAGAAGGCAAGTTGGCTAGGAAAATGCACAGGTAAAATTGATGTGCTCTTTAACAGAGGCAGTTTGCTTAAATTTCAGAACTTGAGAGGGTTTTGGAGAAAATAAATTGCCAAAAAAACCCCACCCCAGCCTGCTCTATGATCAGGCTTTACAGAAACTTCTTTAAAATAGGTCTATAAGAAACATGTAAGTAATGCAAACCATTAGTCAGGATATAGGTTTGCTCGTGCAGGACTGACTGGTCCAATGCCTATTGATGACCTTCACGGTGCTTAATAGATACAGAAAAACAGTCGCTCCAACGAGTGGCAAAGTCCAGGAAACTGTAGGGATTTATACTAATGAAAGATCTGTCTTCTTGTGCTACTTTTCCTTCATCTGAAAAATGGAGGTAAAACCAATTTTCTTCTACTCGTGTTTGTCTTGCTCGTTCTGACTCTGCGACCATCATTGCTCTTTGGGCAGCTCTCTCTCCTTAGCAGCCCTGACCTCAGGCTGGTGTTTCTAAGCACCACAGTTACAACCATAACAATATTTATGTTATCAGCAACAGGCATCTAACAAGGGTATACATCTGTAAATATTTTTTTTTTTTCCCTTCACTTTCCCTTTCAAGAGAAAATAAGTATCAGCAAATTACTGGGATGTAGTTTTTAATCTCCTCTGTACAAGAGCATTGTCCACAGTTACCTTACTGCTGCCAGTCATGCCAAGTGTTATTGTCAAGGTCTGACAGATGCAGTCACACATAATAAAAGTGATTGTGTTTATGGACGTTTTATTACTCAAAATTCCATTTCGGCTGAAAGGTTTACTAAAGATGAAATGGAATTTCACTTTGCATTACACAGGAAAGAGTCGGAAGGAAAAAATCCTGTGACAGTAGGAGACAATGCCCTGTGTGCAGCTTCATAAATTTGACCCTAAGTTTGGAAATGGATGTCTCATCTGCTGCACAGTAATAGCACAGACATGCCATCACCTTTCAAAAACTGCACATTCTGTGTGGCAGGCCCCCTCGGAAATGATCTGATTGGTGGACTGAGAGTCAAAGACAGTTTAATGTCAAAAAAGGTGTGTTAATTGTGGAAACTGTGGTGACCTACTTTTGATGTTGCACTTCCTGGTCATTTCCAAGTGTCTAACGTATTTTCACTGGGACAAATTGCATGGTAGTTAACCCTTGCAGCAACTACTCATGGCTGCTGTTGGGTAAGCAGGTTATCTTGAGCACTAGCTGAAGTAGATTCATGTTCTCATAGGAGGTCATCTAGCTGTCTTCAGTCTTAGGTACTTCTCCCTCCCTGTGAAATCCAAGTGCCTTGCAGGTTTAAATGCACCTATGCTTAAGCTGCTTCAGTCAGGAAATTGCAGGGGGTAAAACTGAGGGCTAATTCTCTAAGGAGGTACAAGATACACTTGGAGTTGAGGTATCTAACTCCTGGGTGCCCTGATACCCCATGGGACCAATAGGGCTTGAGTGGGATTGATAAAAGAAAGCTGCTGTGCTCAGAGCCATTTCAACAGGCCAGGGTTAAATGTCCTTTCCATCTGATAGGCACTTAAGTCCAGGCTGTAGGCAGAAGGCTTTGCACACCAAAGGCTCCATCCAGGGAGGAAGAATCAGGCAGTGTCTCCTGTATACTCCCTGATCCTAGGGTGCTGACCTGGAAATGCAACTGTCCAGCAAATCTCATCCCTATTGTAGAGAAGGTGAGATGCATTAATAATGACAAGGACAGATGAATGATAACATTTATTTTTGCAACCTAATTACATATTACTTGAAACAGGGGGATGATGCCCCAGTTAAATGGATGGCTGCTGTAATCATGGAACATCTTTGAAATTAAATGGGAAAGATTCCTGCTCTAAGTGCAGGCAATACAACGGATACTGAGGGCATCTATAGTCCCACTTTAGAAATGCCCAATAATAGTGAAGCAGTAGCAGTTACATTAATGTTATTGACTACTTTGGGTAACTCCTCTCTGACCTAGGGAATGGTATGGTAGTTTGTACCAAACTGCTTCAATAAAAGAGAAGAAAGTCTGCACTGTGCCACGGAGGGGCAGCACAGAGACACGTACCTCGTGGCTTTCAAACTGCTGCAGAACTGAAACGATATCATTCCATCAGCACGTTGAAAATAAGGTCTGCCAAGAGGACTGGTATCATTATCTACCCTAGTTATTCTGGAGCTTGGCCAAAAGTAATGTATTTTTGGTCTCAGTCTCTATGTCCTTGATTATTTCTGGCTTGTATTTGTGTGTTGGTTGGTTGGTTTATTTGTTTGTTTTTGATCTGGATGCCATCTATTGTTAGATGTTTGAACACCCCAAGGAGCAGAATCTGGGTCCTGGGTCTCTTCCACTCAGATCCAGGTTTGTGCTTCTTTGTAGGCTCTTCCTGGCCCAATCTATCCTGAGTTTTCCTGGAGGAGGTGGAAGCTGTGTTTTCAGCCCTGCTCAGCAGGGAAAAGCCTGGAATCCAGGTCTACCACTTCCTAAGTAAATACTTGACTTGGGTATTATGCAAAATGCCACGTCTGTGAATAAAAACTTGGCATGCATTAAGATTGCTCAAAGCATACCAAATAAATCAGACTTTTCAGGAGGCACAGCTAGTTTGTAAATCCCAAACAGCCTTTGTTGACAGAGAAGTGCTTAGATTGTCAGCTCAACTTGGATTTTTCAGAAATCTAGTGCAAAATCCCTTTGTGTCTTCAGTTTTCATTACCCCATGAGCTGTGAGGCACAGCACTCGTGGTCAGCATTCAGGATGAGGTGCATTCCAGAGTCCCTTTTCTGTAAAAGGTTTTGTGCCCAGAAAGCAGGAGTAGCGTGAGCTCAGGAGCAGTGAGGACACAAGCCTGGCAGCGTACAGAACCCAGTGAATCAGGGTTCAGCACAGGAGGCTGGTGAGTTCCTGATGGTGATTTCAACGGGGAGAGTGCAAAGAGATCTCCAGGCTGCTTCTGGAACAAAAGGAGGAAACAAGATTATAGTTAAAATAATTTAGAAAGAACTGTATGGGCACAAATGGGTGGTTTGAATGCAGCTCTGAAAGGCAATATAGTCTTTTAATCCATACTTGAGGAGGTAACAACTGAACCTGACTAGCTACCCCAAGAGTGATGCTTATTGTTTGCAGATGGAGTGCTCAGAGCATGTGTCCAGAGACTGTGGCCTGTACCCTAAGCAGCCAGGTAACTTAATAACTAGCAACAGCAAGTCATTTTGTGCGCCTGAGCTGCACTTGGCTAACTGCTCAGGATGTCCTGGAAAATGATGTCACTAATGTTAAGAGCATAGGTGAGATGTTTGCCTCTTGATTCTTGTTTCAGAAATGTTAAATTAGAAAGCTTGACGTGACTGTCCTGAGTACTGCTCACCTCACACTACTCAGGAACTTCTTGCTATGCTGGCATATCTTTTCCTGGACAGTATTAATTCTCCAGTTGAGCTACACAATGGTTTACGTATGTTAAATCTCTTTCTGTGGTCACAGTATAAAGCTTGCCAGGTCTTATTTTGCATTTAGTGGTTTATAAAACCTGACCATGATTTCCTGAATGAGCGATGGTGCCATATATCATCTCCTGATACGCTCTGGAAACCAACCTCCTAATGACTTGTTGCCTCATTGTTGAGGCTGCTTACATTGTTTTACCATTGTTGAGTTACCTCTAACGGAGCCAACAGCTCACTGCAGAGCTTTCATTCCCTCGTGAGATGGCAAAGCAACTCTTTTTCTCAGCTGCATTAGTTTGTCTCACTGCAGATAACTCGGCCCAGATCTGCATAGGTGTTGAATGTCACAGCTGCATGTCCCAGTGGCTGCAAAAGGCACTGGGGAGTGCTCAGTGCTTTCTGAAAAATGAGACTATTCGCATTTCAAATTTACCCCTGTAAATTAGAGGAGTGGAAAGTATGAGGCAATGAAGGATGGGATTTATTTGCATTCTCCCGATTCCAGTACACTGGTGTGACTACTAAATATATTTTAAGATCTCCCGAGTCTTTGAGAGCATGTAATATTTTTGTCTTAACAAGGAAAGGAAGAAAATGATGGATGAAATCGGATCGTACAAATTTTATTTAAACGCGCTGTCATTGATTTGCATTTTATTTTCTGGTCCAACTGGAGCAGGAAAATCCTGCTTTTTTCGGCTCTGCAAGTTCTATGATTACACAAGAACCCCCTAAAGAGCTGATAAAGCAAGTGTGACAACTCAAGATAAATAATTGCTTCTGGCTAATTGTTTCCAAACTACAGATGCAGTCATATAGTCAAAATATCATCAGGGCCAGTTCGTGGAACAGCTGTTTCATATAGAATTGCTGTGATTCATTTTGTATTCCTGTCCATTATGTGCTCTTGGTGAATTTAGTGCAATTATGTGTAGAAAAAGGTTATTGCTTTTTTTTTTTTTTTTTTTTTTGAGGAAGGCATTGGAAGCTGCCATTTTTCACCAGTGTATTTCTGCGCTGTATTATTCCCCCTGACAAAAAGCATCCAGAAAGGTGTGTCAGAAAGACAGATTATCTTCAAAAACACATGAAAGGTGGCAGTCTGGTTTCAACACAGCTCTGTGTAATCTATAATTGTTTTCTGACACATTAACTATTAACTGTCCTATTTGGTAAAGATGCACGTTGACAGGAAAAAATGTCCAGATGAGAGTTTACAGGATATTCTGAAGAAAATTGCTTTGAGAGAAGTTTTGCTGAGCTGCTCCTTCTCTAGCAACAACAAAACCCAACCAAACTACCAGACTAAGAGAAGAGATTCTGCCCAAATTTGGCTCTCCACCTGTGGGAACATATGTGGAACTGAAGCCACAGTGCTCCTGGCTGCTAATTTTCCTGGGTGTTTACTCTGTTATCTCACTTTCTTCTCTGTGAAATGGGATATTAATCCTTCCCTTCTTTCAGAGAAGTAGTTAGGTTTTGTGCAGTCCTTTGGCACTATTAATCAAGGATTTCCTCTGCAGTTTAACTTGCCTCTCCTCCCTTGGGTAGATACTCCTGACTACACCAGGAACCTTCCTCTGCAGAGTCAGATTTGCTGTTTTGCATGAGCAGCTGATGAATGTAAAGCCAAGATTTTTCTCCGAGAATCTGGAAGAGGAGCTGAAATTGCTTCTGTGAAAAGTGAGCCGGCGTAGTGAGTTTTATATCCTTAAATTAGCACTGAAGAGAAGGGGGAAACTTAAGAAGCAATTTCACAGTAAAGCCTCAGTATGCTAGTGAGTAGGAAAATAAAATATTCTTCATCCATGAATCATGCTCACTCCCAGGGAGCTGAGACAGATACTTACTGCTCTTGCTGTTTACCCTCTAGCCAGCTGTCTGAAGAAGAGTCATGCACCTATAGCCACATGTTGAAAATATCTTCTCTGCTCTCTCAAGTTGTTATAATGGTTAGAACAGAGAGGAATTGTGAAGGACTTCATTATTCTCACCATTTAATTTTGCAGGATGCCCTTTGGTGCTTCTGCTCTGCAGTACAGCAGAGTCATCCTGATTGATGTATATGGCTGGTGGACACCAAAATAAGGTTACCACTGCTAAGAAATACTGATTTTGATGTAATTACTTGAAAAAAAAAAAAACCCAACAAACAACAACAACAACAAAAAGTAAAAAAAAAAAAAAAAAAAACTACAAACCTCCAAAACCCTCTAAGACCATTTTGGAAATATGAAGTAGCAATGCTTATTTATTTAGCAGCTATAGCACAGAAGAACACCAAAAAGCAAATAAAAAACCCACTAAAGTATGGGAGTCTAGTGCTAGCAAGCACCAATTCAGTCTTATCTCCTATGGATACAGTTGGACGCAGCAGCAGGAGTGTTATTTTCTCCCTGCGTGATACGAGTCACTTCCACAGGAGACAATATGCAATCCTAAGAGCTAAGCACTAGGTGTTTCATATTTGCTGAATCTCTTGCTTTGAGTCATTGATTTCTTCACATCGAATCTCATCTCTGGCCCAGTTAGTGAGCCATTAAGTGAGGAGTCTACTGTGTTGATGAAATAATAATTCTGTTTACAGAGCGCCTTCTCACCAAGGCACTGTAGGTTCAGCACAGTATCTGCTTAATTCACACTCTTAATAATTAAAGCTTTTCTACCTAATGTCTCTGTGAAAAACTGAATTCTTGTGCTATCTTCAATCAGGAGCAATTGCAGAGAGGTTGCCTGGGGAGCAGTTCCTAGAAGGTTGCCCATTTGTTTGGCACCAGAGCATACTTTCCTCTGGAAGTGGCTGGAAAGCTGCTTGGCAGAAAAGGACCTGGGGTGCTGGTCGACAGCTGGCTGAACATGAGCCAGAAGTGTGGCCCAGGTGGCCAGGAAGGCCACCAGCATCCTGGCTTGAGGCAGAAATAGTGTGGCCAGCAGGACTAGGGCAGTGATTGTGCCTCTGGTGAGGTCACAGCTTGAGTATTGTCTTTGCTTTGGGCACTGCAGTATAAGACAGACATTGAGGTCCAGAAGGGCAACGAAGCTGGTGAGGGGTCTGGAGAGCATGTCTTATGAGGAGAGGCTGAGGGAGATAGGGTTGTTTAGTCTGGAGAAGAGAAGGGGAGACCTTATTGCTCTCTACAACTACCCGAAAAGGAGGTTGTAGTGAGGTGGGTGTTGGTCTCTTCTCTCAAGTAATCAGTGACAGGACAAGAGGACAGGGGCTCAAGTTGCACCAGGGGAGGTTTAGGTTGGATATTAGGAGAAACTTCAGTACTGAGAGGGTGGTGAGGCCTTGGAACAGGCTGTCCAGGGAGGGGGTGGAGTCACCATCTCTGGAGGAGTTCTAAAAACATCTAAATATGGCACTTCAGGATGTGGTTTAGTGGTCATGATAATTTTGGGTGAATGACTGGACTTGATGGACTTGATGATCTTGGAGGTCTTTTCCAACCTTAATGAGTCTATGATTCTGTGATTTCCTTTTTTTGAGGAAGGTGCTCAGGCCATGCACACAAGCACATCAGCTGAAAAGCAGAATGTGGTAGTACTCCATTTCTGCCATATTTTTGTCCCATTGGGGACCACTATACTCTGAAGACATAATTTGTGTGACACTTCAAAGTCTTTTTTCCCTTTCTAAAAATTTAAGGTATGAGAAAATTGCACATATCCCTTAAAGAATAAACTGTTTGGTGATGGAAGATAGCAGTAACTTAGGAAAAGTAAGGTCAAGGATGATTTGCAGCATCCAGCCCAATCCAGAATGACAGGAACTTAACCACCCAGAAGAGAATTCCTCCAGAGGGAAGAAAATTTTGTTCATACAGTTCAGATAATCACCTTCTACAGCATTCATCCTTTTCCTTCCTTCCTTCCTTCCTTCCTTCCTTCCTTCCTTCCTTCCTTCCTTCCTTCCTTCCTTCCTTCCTTCC
>JAAGNO010030726.1:41552-58429 GCA_033439905.1 Ceryle rudis
TTGTGTCTAAGAAGTGAAAGAAGGAGAAAGGAAGGAACTGAGGTGTGCTGACTAAGCAGCTGATGTGCTGTGTCATCCCCTAATACTTGCACACCACTGGCTTAACTATAAACATTTCCTCAGTGCTCTGCTTAGGAATCCATAGGGACACTTGTGAAACCTGCCCAGAGATTTACTTCCCTGGTCCACCAAAGCACATTTTTTTTTTGTATGCTTAGTGAATCCAGCTCAGGAGAGAATAAAGGTTAGTTACAAAGGCAAAAAACCCTCCTTTAACCATAAAGGCTTTGTTCTTTTTTCTTCTTTTTTTTTTTTTTTTTTAAACCCATCTATGAACGTTCAGGAAGTTTCTGTAAAAAGATGTATTAGGAATCTGTACATGCCTTCTGTAGGTGTAAAAAATCACACACACACACACACACACACACACAAAAAGGATGTAAAGGATCAGTTGTCATAATCCTAAAGTGCCATCATTAGCAATTTGCATCTGTAGACCTACTCTTTGGCTAATACAGCATAATTAATTATTTATATTGGCTGGACACAGCTCTGCAGTGACCATCTGCAGTGGGATGTGAAAAATGAACCT
Organism: Ceryle rudis; assembly: GCA_033439905.1. Classification (NCBI taxonomy): domain Eukaryota; kingdom Metazoa; phylum Chordata; class Aves; order Coraciiformes; family Cerylidae; genus Ceryle; species Ceryle rudis. The sequence goes on from JAAGNO010030726.1 coordinate 42,145, forward strand.
GAGAAACCAGCTATGAAGTGTCATGACTCTCACACCTGGCTGACATGTGGGAAGGGCTTTGGGAAGGTAGAGCTTCGGTAGAAGAGCTTAGACTTTAGGTCATGTTACTGCTGGTGTCTGAAATAGGCTTTCATCGGGAGAAAGGACTAGTGGGGAAGATGGTAGTCCACAGGGTTAGAAATGAATTAATTTACCTCTTGTGTTCATGTAAATATTGGCTTTGGGAAGTGGTGTCCGCTGCCACTGCCATGGCACATCCCCTGATGGCTGTGTCCAAGGCCACCAGCATACTGGATGCATTACACTGGTTAAACTGAAATGTCTTGGATGTGTCCAGCTTTCTCTTAATGTGCTGGTATTTCTGTGCCCTCCTTTCCTATATTTGAAGGGTGCCTGGCTAAGGAAGGGTGTAGAGATAGAATCATAGAATTATAGAATTGTCAGGGTTGGAAGGGATAGTCTAATTTCAACCCCCCGCCATGGCAGGGACACCTCCCACTAGAGCAGGTTGCTCAGAGCCCCATCCAGCTTGGCCTTAAAAGCTTCCAGGGATGGAGTTTCCACCACCTCTCTAGGCAACCTGTTCCAGTGTCTCACCACCCTCATGGTGAAGAACTTCCTAACAGCTAATCTGAATCTACACACCCCTAGTTTTGATCCATTCCCTCTTGTCCTACCAGTACCTCACATCCTAAAAAGTCCCTCCCCAGCTTTCTTGTAGCCCCCTTAAGATACTGGAAGGCCACAATAAAGTCTCCTCTGAGCCTCCTCTTCTCCAGACTGAATAACCTCAACTCTCTCAGTCTGTCCTCATAGGAGAGGTGACAGTCATTGTAAGTCACATCATAGCATCCCATACTCTTTTTCTGAAGGTAATAGCCTGTAGTGGTAGCTAAAGAGCTCTGATGACATTAACCCACTTCTGAGTAGTCTCTTTCCTGAAAGCCATTGTGTGTCATTGTGTCTGGGAGCTGACAGAGGGCTGGAGCTCATGGGGGAAGAGTCACTAGACGCCCAGGAGAGGTGGTGGCTAAGAGCAAACTGTCATCGGCCAAACTGCACTACTGCTGGTGTGAAGGCACAGGAACAACTGAAACTTGCAATCTCCTCAAACACTGCTTTTGAAAATATTTTCCTGAGAGTTTTACTTTGATTCTGTCATGAAAAGCAAGACTGGAAAATAGTCTGAGAGCTCTTTAAGCTAAATCTTTTTGTGCGTTTCCTACAGATGCAGGTAATTGCAGAGACATTTGGGATCTAAGTCAGATCCTGCCCATTAAAAAATATATATATCAGGGTTGGTTTTGACATGCAGTGTTGACATCCTTCTTTCTGTAGTAAGGCAGATGATATGTTTAGCAGGCAGCTACTTTGACAACTTCCCTTCTAAGGAGCTGAAGGAAAATGCTGAAAATTTTCTGTAGCTTTTGTTATTTTATGTGCTTGCTGGGCTAATCTTTTAGAATCCTGATGCTGGAGGGGTGGTCACACTTACTGCTGTCAGAGGCAGATGCAACTCCAGAGACATCAGTGGAACTGCATCTCATTGCAGTTATGAAGCTGGACCTCCCTTTGAAGAAACAAAATTGCATTAAGGGGGGAACTGACTTGCCAGCTTCTGAGCTTTGATACCAGTTCTTTAGGCTTCTACAACTGCAGGGTGTTTCTGGAGCTATAATTTCTTTCCATTAGAAAAATCACCTGCACAAACTTTTCCAGAAATTATTAAAAATTATATCTATTATTATTTCATCCTCATAGTTTAAATTACATCTGGAGTTACTCCCTACATTGTGTGTGGTCTTTACTTTCTTCCTTTCACTTTGTTACACCAGAAACCACCTTCTGTATCCTAACGTTGAGTAACCAAATGCCCATGATATGTGATAATGACCAACTCCAGAAACAGACTCTGAAGCCATTACAATGAACTGGTGGATGACACTTGGAACTGTCCATGTGCTCATTCAGAGGGAGATGAAAGCCAGGCAATTGCCTTGTAGGGGGAGTCAGTCTAGATGTTTCATTTTATCACCTCCTCCTTTCATAGGAGATTCCCAAGGCAGGATCTCAACAGTTTTCTGGAAGCCTTCCATCTGGTTAGATAGATATATAGACATATATATTTCAAAATAATTCTTTTTCCACAAGGTGAAATGTATCTCGTTTGCGTTCACTTGCATGGGTGTGAATCATATCAAGATGTATACAGGATTTTTACTTGGATATTTGAGGGGAGTGCCTGACTTGCATAGTGACAACAATTTGAGAGGCAACTGTAATGAACTGGCAGCGTATTTTGGCACAGTTGCAACTGTGAATACCTGTAGTGTGCCTGATACTGGTGTGTCTGGTAAAAGATACCGTTACTGTACCTTGGCTGAAGGGACAGTTAAGCAAAGAGACCGAAATGGAAATAGATGCTAGCTGAATGTTGAGGGATTCCTTCTGTTGCATGGCTTGGGCACGTTTGCCCTCTAGTGGCAACGAGTTTGCCAGGGATGGACCCCCCCAGTAGCCAGGCAAGAAGGGCCCTCTACAGAGAACGTAGCTATTGGGCTTTATTTAACTCTTTTATGACTTATGGTTCGGACTGTGAGCAACTAACTTTACAAAGAAGGCTTCTCCTCACCTAAGGGTCTGGGCAAAGCATGAGCCAGCCTGCTTCCCTGCTGCTCCATTCCCTCAGAGGCAAGGCTGTTGAGGAGATGACCATGTCTCTTTTCTAGAAGATAAGCACATCAGCAGCTGGTAGGGGTAGTGGGGGGCTGCGGTGAGATCTCCTGGGGGTTTGCAGTAGGATTCTGTTCAGCTAGTTGAGGTTACATAGCACTTTTGTTATGATCCTACTTTCTGCCTAACAAGGGAACATCTTCCTGCTGAGGAAAGGCTGAGGGAGCTGGGGCTCCTTAGCTTGGGGAAGAGGAGCCAAAGGGGTGACCTCATTGATGCTTATAAATATGTAAAGGGTGAGTGTCAGGAGGATGGAGCCAGGCTCTGCTCAGTGATGTCCAGTGATAGGACAAGGGCAATGGGTGCAAGCTGGAACATGGGAGGGTCCATGGAAACATAAGGAGAAACTTTTTCACTGTGAGTGGGACAGGGGTTGTGGAGTCTCCTTCTCTGGAGACATTCCAAACCCACCTGGACAATGCTTTCCTGTGTGACCTGCTCTAGGTGATCCAGCTGTAGCAGGGGGCGGTTGGACTCAATGACCTTTTGAGATCCCTTCCAACCCCTGACATTCTGTGATGCTGTGAGAAAAGAAGCTCTTTGAATACCATAATGAAGAATTCAGGCAAAGAGAAGAACTTAAAGTAGGAAAGGTCTTTGAAGGAAAGTAGGATATGAAGGAAATCTTTTGGGGAGGTAAGGGGGTAATGAAACCCAGTAACTGTGAAATTGCTGTGTGATAACAAAATAAGTAACCTCTCAGTCTGTCACTCAGAAAAACTATTGCAGTTTTCAGACGTGAGTCATTGGAGTAGCATGGCAGACTAGGCCACGTATTTTACCTCTCATACACCCATTTAGAAGGGCAACCAACATTTCTGCAGCAGAAGAAACTTTTCTAATGTTTATATTGTGCAAGTTGAAGTGGAGGAAACCATCGAAGTTCAATGATTTCAGTGCTGTTTGTGCAACTACTGAGGAAATGACTAAAATTCAAGAATGATGTAAAGTGGAAATTATCAGGTATCTTCCTGAGGGGTCCAACCCCGAGTGATCCCATGTCACCTGTTTCTTCCAAACACCCACTGACTCAAGGCTGATGGTTTTTAAAAAGTACTATTTTGGGTTTTTTTTAAACCATCTTGATTGCCTTAGGATGATGTGCTTGTAGATCAGTGGTAATGTAACAAGAGCCTTATTGGATGAAGGACTCCCTGAGCTAAAAATAAGAGTTTTGGCACCTTGGCTAAACAAATACAGTTACAACCAGCAGTGGTGAAAAGCTGACATTGTCTGCAGCACAGAGGATGTTAGAAGTTACGCAAACATAAGGTGTTGTGGCAGTGCAGTGCTTGCCTCTTGTGCTTCATGTGGAGCTGCAGTTAAAAGGGGACTTGATGACTGGAACAATGGTAAAGGGGTGGACAAAATTACAGCAAATATTTATGTTGCCATTAAATGTGGAGCCATTCAGGCATATAGTCCTGATTGCCTAATCTCAAAACAAATTAGTTGTGTAGATAAAGCACTGAATAAAAACCCTTTAAAAGAAGACTTTAAAGGAAGGAGTATCATCCAAAAGGATCCTAATAGCAAGGCAAGAGTTCAAGAGAAGCAAAAACTTAGACATTTCAAGCACTCTTCAGTGCACTATTGAAAATGTGCAGCAGGAGAGTGAAGGCGACATCCAAATGTTTGTACTGGAAAGGACTGAGCCTTAGAACAGGTGGTAGGAGCTTTGAAAGAAATGAGAAAATCTTATTAATTATATTATTTACATATATTTATATTTGTATTTGTAGTTGCGTTTGTATTATTTATATATATTTATATTTGCATTTGCATTTCTATTTGTATTTGTATTATTTGCATTTGTATTTGTATTTGTATTGACATGATATAAATCCATACTGTAGTCTGAGTTACGATTCTGCCTTAGCCAGGACAGGATTCTCTCTGTGGGTTTTTGTTGACATAAAGCTGCAGTTTTGGTAGGACTGAGAAGCATGCAAAGCACAGAGATTTGCCTGTGCCAGTAAACTAAACTTTGATCTTTTTTTCTGCTGTCTGTGTCTACCCACCAAGAGAAAGCTGGAACGACGTGCAAAATATTAGTGCTTTGTGCCTTAGATCCTTTCAAAAATATACATGAAATAACCTCATCACACCACACTGAAAAGCTCGTCCAGGAGCAAAGACGGCGAGGCAGTGAGCAGCCTGGACTGCACCGTGAAAAGGAACTGCATCTCGGGGGGGTTTGGGGCTGTCACGTTGTGTCTCACTCTGCGCCGGAGGGAGATGTTGGCATCCCAGCATTTCTCATGAGTGGAGCAATCCATTTTGTTGATGCACCAGCTGGCCAAAAGGTGGGGGGAGTGCCAGGTTCCTTGTCTGCCTGGTGCTAACCAGCTGGCCCTGGGCATGCTTAGGAGCCTGCAGAGCCAAGCTGAAGGCAGGAGGCAAGGCAGGGGAGCTGGCTGGTTGCTGGACTTGGAGCTGGCAACCTCACCCGGCCCAGGAAGCTGTGTAATCTGCACGGCTGCAGCTGGAGATCTGAGGACTTGGCAAAGGGGGCAACCTGCCTGCCAGATTTATTTTGGTCTGTCAGGCAAGGTCACCAACTCATTCCTCTGTAGCATTTCAGTTTGGTTGCAGCAGAATTTTCCAATGTGAAGCTGTAGTGTTGCAGAGACTGACACTCAGCTTTGCAGAGGAAAGTAGAAGATGTAGATACAATGAAGGTGCTTATACTCAGGACTGCAATCCTCCCTTGTATACCTTTACATAGCAAGGTCTATCAGTCTTCTGTCTAATTTTCTAATTTTCTCTCTAACTTTCAGAATCTCTGCAGCTCTTCAGCATCCTAAGGAACAGCCTTGGCACTGCTCAGATGTGCTGGAAAAGCCATGGGGCTCAGGCCCTTCTCACATGTAAAGAAGCCTCACATGAGAGGTTCTTCCCTCTACACCCCTTAATCTCTATCAGTGAGGCCCACAAAATATCAGTGGTTATGCTCATTCAATGATCCAGCTGTGGTTGCCACCTATTTTCACATAATAATTCATGGGTTGAACAGTCCCCTGAGATATGAGACTTCTCCCTTTCCCCATCATCATGGAATCATTATGGTTGGAAATAACCTTCAGGATCATCAAGTCCAACTGTCTGCTAAACATTATCATGACCACTAAACCATGTCCTGAAGTGTCACATGTAGAAGTTTTTTGAACCCCTCCAGGGATGGTGACTCCATACCCTCCCTGGGCAGCCTGTTCCAAGGCCTCACCACTTTCTCATTAAGGAATTTTTTTTCTAATATCCAACCTAAACTGATACACTGGAAGGCTGTGCTGCCATCCAGCAAGATCTGGAGAGCTGGACAAAGGCAAACCTCTTGAATTTCAACAAGGATAAATATAGAGTCCTACACCTGGGGAGGAACAATACCATGTACTGATTACAGGTTAGGGGTAGTCGTGCTGAAAAGCAGCTCCGTGGAGAGGGACTTCAGTATCCTGGTGGATAATACGTTCTCTATGGGACAGCAATGTGCCCTTGTGGCCAGGAAGGCCAATAAGCTCCTGGGGTGCATAAAGAAGAGTGTGGCCCGCATGTCCAGGGAGGTTCCCCTCCCACTCTACTCTGCCCCAGTGAGACCACAGCTGGAGTGTTGTGTCCAGTTCTGGGCTCCCCAGTTCAAGAGGGACAGGGAAATACTGGAGAGAGTCCAACAGAGGCTACAAAGATGATGAAGAGATTGGAACATCTCTCTTGTGAGGAAAGGCTGAGAGCCCTTGGGGCTGTTTAGCCTGGAGAAGGGAAGCCTGAGAGGGGATGTGATGAATGGTTACAAATATCTGCAGGCTGGGGATCAAGTAGAAGGGGCCAGGCTCTTTTTTCAGTGCTGCCCTGGGATAGGACAAGAGGTAACAGTAGCAAGGTGAAACACAGAAAGCTCCACCTCAGCATGAAGAGAAGCTTTTTCCCTGTGAGAGTGACAGAGCCTGGAACAGGCTGCCCAGAGAGGTTGTGGAGTCTCCTTCGCTGGAGACTTTCCAGCCCCCCCTGGCTCTGTTCCTGTGTGGGCTGCCTTGGGTGACCCTGCTCTGGCAGGGGGGTTGTACTCGATGATCTCCAGAGGTCCCTTCCAACCCTTACCACTCTATGGTTCTATGATTCTAAACCTCCCCTGGTGAAACTTAAGCCCATTTTCCTCTTGTTCTATCACTATCACCCCCCAGTTGTGTTTCAGAAGGGGCAATGCAGCTCCCAGATCCTAGAAGATAATTTCAGGCAGGGAAACCTGTTCACAGGGAGTCCAAGGAAATGGAATGAGTGTGATGACTTCTTCAGCATTTCCTGGTGCAGGTAGCTGTCAGGCTGGATACCTTAGGTCCCACCTAAAGTTCTTAGGTCTCCTTAATATAAGGCATTTAGTTCATTGCTCTGAGGAAAATATTGTACTCTGGCTTCAGACAGGTGAACATCAGGCCTTGTACTACAACAAAGAATGTCAGAGACAACAGAGGCACTATGACTCATAGCGTAGAGACATCCACGTTAGTATCAAGGGGAAGTGGTATAGCTACATGTCACAAGGCTGGAACACCATTGAGATACCAGTGTATCTGTACTGGGGCTGAAGTAACGTAGCCAGGTCAGTGTCGCAGTGAGATAAACACTTGAGTGCCAGTTCTAGCCACAGCCTGAGCCTACGTCAATCTCTTAATGTGCATACTGAATCTAATCTGTATATCATCCCCCAAGTCTCATGGTCATGAACAGATCTTGAATATTAATAGTTTTGTTTTGACCACATAAGCAGGAATCTAAGTAGAATTCTAGCATCTTAGCTTATTCAGCCCAAATTCTTGGCGCTATTTCTTTTGCTATAATTATTTTTTTATCAACTGGAAAGAAAACAAAGCACAAAAGCAGCTCTAGCTGGAGTAAATTCTCAACTGCATGAGAGATAGATATGACTGCTATTAAACAAGGCACTTACATTTTGTTTCATATAATGTTTATAAAGAAAGTTGAGTTACTTCTTGCAAAGGTTAAGACAATAACATGGAGGAAATAATGTCTAAAAATAGTGGAGATAAGTTTGAGAAGAGCTAGTCACAACATTTCATCTGTTTGTCACTACTTACTGTGTTCTGAAATTAATTTAATTACTGAAAGATTTTTTAAGAGTCATGAAAAATGCCCTGAAACTTCAGAACAAAGAAGAGACTGTGATCCATTTTCCCAGTGAGACAAAGATGTGCCAAAAGCCTGAGGACTGTGGTTTCATCACCCTAGTTTAGCACTGTATTTGTTCCAGTGACCCTTAAAGAGTTCATGCAGGGCTCTGGGTTTGATGGGGAAAGTCTCCAATTAGTATTTTTCTCTAAAACATTCACAATTTACCTAATGGCAAAATGTGTAAAAGCTGATTGAGAGTGTGGCCATCCAGTAACAGGACCCACATTTACTGGGACAAATAGTATGCACAGCCTGATGAATCCCACTTAGCTGATGCTGTAAAGATTTTCATTTAATTTTGCCTCAGGTGGCAGTTGGAGTACTCCAGGCTAAGCCATAGAGGTCTTGGATGTTCCAACGCCTTCTGGGCCCTGAATTCCAACCTTGCCTAACATCAACAACACTCCTTTACAACAACTTTACAACCCTCCTTTACAACAAAGGTTCTCCTCCTCCTCTACTCTGCACTAGTGAGACCACAGCTGGAGTGTTGTGTCCAGTTCTGGGCTCCCCAGTTCAAGAGGGACAGGGAAATACTGGAGAGAGTCCAACAGAGGCTACAGAGATGATGAAGGGACTGGAACATCTCTCTTGTGAGGAAAGGCTGAGAGCCCTGGGGCTGTTCAGCCTGGAGAAGGGAAGCCTGAGAGGGGAGCTGATGAATGTTGACAAATAGCTGCAGGCTGGGGGTCAAGCGGAAGGGGCCAGGCTCTTTTTTCAGTGCTGCCCTGGGATAGAACCAGGTGCAGTGGTTGCAAGGTGAAACCCAGGAAGTTTCACTACAACATGAGGAAAAACTTCTTCACTGTGAGCGTGACAGAGCCTGGAACAGGCTGCCCAGAGAGGTTGTGGAGTCTCCTTCTCTAGAGACTTTCAAGACCTGGCTCTGTTCCTGTGTGGGCTGCCCTGGGTGACCCTGCTCTGGCAGGGGGGGTTGGACCTGATGATCTCAGAGGTCCCTTCCAACCCTTACCACTCTATGGTTCTATGAGGTGCTCACATTTGTCCTGCTGAGAGAAGCTGAATAGGCCAGTGGACAGAGATAGATAGGGAAGGGAAACTGGGACATCAGGAAGAAACAGGCTACAGATGCTGAAAGGAAGTGCTGTGATCAGATCTATCTGTACAGAATTCCTGCTTCCCTAAACCCACCTGAAAGTAAACTTAGTAATATTAGGACATATAAGTGTTCACTGTGAATTACAGCTAAGTGAACTGCATGGGAAAAAAGAGGGAAAGTCAGGTGTTTTTTGGTACATTAAAGCATTTTCAGGTACCAAAATAACAACCTTCTCACACTGATTGAGGAGGAACCACAAGTGCTATTTTCAAACAGCTTTGGATTTTCTTAGTAAACTGTTTTCCCAGCCCTGCTTGCAGTGTAATTACTGCCTATCCAGCAATAACAGAAATGAGAATGTCTTAGGCAATGTCTTTTTCCTCCAGAGACAATGTGAAATGGTGTTCAGAAAGGTACAGAATTGTGATGTACTTACAGGAAGAAAAACACATAGTAATCAAGTGTGGAGGTTAGAGGGGAAAAAAAACCCACCATAAACAACAAAACAACCCACTCCAAACCTTGATTAGAATTTATATAAAACTGTCTGAAATATATCAGACCTATAAATAAACCGGGAGGAAAAAATTTCAACCATTGTCAGTAAACAAAGGAGCCAGTAGATGGCATGAGAGACCTTGAGATGCAACATAAAGCTCAGATGGCCACTAATAGCTACTCTCTTCTGCAACCTCCTGTGCTGTCTCTGGTTTTAGCCCTAACTACTGTATTTGCTAGATTCCCGAGGTTTCTTATTCATCAGCTGCACTTAGATCCACACAGTACATTTATTTTTAGGGACAACTAAAGTTCGTTTAATAACTCATTCAAACATGCTGAGTAAAAGCCCAGCTCTGTTGAGTTTAACCATTGACTTCAGCGGGGTTAGAATTGTACTCATTTTGGGTTTGGGTTTTGTTTTTTTTTTTTTAATGCTCATGCTGTGGAGCAGGCATTTAATTTCCAGGAGGAGTCTGATACTAACAGGTTTGTCCTTTCCTATCGCACTGCAGCTCCTTTCTCTGGAGCAGAATGACCACGCTTTCCCGAGACTCACTATGTCATTTAAAATTAGTGAATCAAAAGAGCCAAGTCTGATGGACAGAAGGTTTGTTGTCTTTGTCTAGGATACAAAAGACTGTGTCTCCAGTAGACTTTTGCCTATCTCTCTGTAATAGCAGGATCCAATTCTAGGCTTTTAGGAATAAGCCACCAAGGTTTAACCAAAGCTGACCATGAATGAATTATGTACATTGTTTTGACTTTTTTCCAAATGTATAGTTATTTTACAGTTGGATGAATCTGAAAATGAAAACCTTCAACTCAGCAATAAAATATACTCATGTGGTTAGGAGATCTAGTGGAAAAAAAAAATTCATCTCTAGAATCACTGAAGAACTTGCAAAAGATGTATGGGACTATAAATTCATAAGCATTTCTGACTCCATCAAGTAGGTAAGTAGTCATATCCTTCCGAGGCAGAAAATGAGGCATAGAAATCCCCAGCCTCATGCAAAACCACATTACAGAGCTGCAAAGGGAGGACTGGGACTCAAGCTTGGCCTATGCTTAGGCCTGTGTCTTTTTTTTTTAAACAATACTGGAGTACTATAATTGCAAGGTCATAGTCCTTGATTGCTACAGTAAAGTCCAGAGTTCATTAATTCAGACCACTAGGAATGAAAAGTAGAGTGCATAAAAGCTCAGGCTGTGAAGTACACATTTTAATACTCAGTAGGCTATATAACTTTGCTTTGCTTTATAAGACAGGACAGGCAAGATTTCCAAATGAGGTTTAAAACTGGACCACAGATATCCTCCCAGATGGGTTGGGAACGTCTATATGGTGCATTAGAAACTCCAGAAGGGCTTTTTCACACTTGTACCACTAATGCTCTTAATTCCTTTGGCAAAATGAGCTGGTTCTAAGCCTTTTGCTTTGCTGTGCCCACTGCCAACCTCAGGCTTTACTAACTTTCCCTATATTTAGGTTTTACAGCTGCAACATCAGTTGCAGAGTCTTTCGGTCAGTCACAGACATTTGGCTTTCTTAGCAAGAGGTCACTAACGAACGGGAGCTGGCCAGAAATGAAAGCTCCCCCTTTGAAAGGGAAATAATAAGAGCTGTGTCTCGCCTATGCCCTGCACAGACCAGTGACAGGAGCATGCTTGGGTTTTGCTAGAGACTGCTTTCCCCTCTGGTTGAACCAGCAGAATGCCTTGGACTGACTGTAAGAGTCCGACCGGCTGTAAGCGACGGCTTTGGCCCCGTGCTAAAGTGCTAAAGAAACTCCAGCTCATGCACTGACCAGGCTGCAGTACTGGTAAGATGCTGGTGGGGGGACTCCCTGGCTATGGTATGACATTCTGGGGCAGTTTTACCTTTCTTTCCACATCTACTCACTTTTTGAATACCTCCAGGGATGGTGACTCCACCACCTGCCTGGGCAATCCATTCCCATGTTTAACTACTCTTTCACTAAAGAAATTTTTCCACATATCTTAACACCACCTCCAGTGGAAAGTGCTCACAGAGGAGCTTCTGCTGGGGGAAAGGCATATGTGTGTGGTTTAGCATGGGCAGAAGACCTTTTACCAGGTATGACGACTTAGCAGAAAGAGATATGTGGCCGTTCTGGCGGCTCCCTTTAATTGGGATGCCAGAGGTGCCTTCTTCTTGGTGCAGGATCCCCAGGACAGGCCTGACCTGGAACACTTCTTGGTTTTTTAACACTTTACTGCATGTATTATTAGGTATCATCACTGCAGAATAACCTAATTTAGGACTGCTGATCAGTCTCTGTCTTCAAGTTTTTCCCAATGACTTTAACAGTCTGCAAATTGTTTTTTGGGGGGGAGAAACATTTGCCTTTATGAGCTCCTTGTATTTTTTTACTGTGCATCCCAGCTTGATCATTGTTAATTAGTGTCATGCTTCTGTGTAGATGACTCTGTTTCACTGTGAGCAGAATTACTTCTCTTACTAATGGCTCCTTGCTGTTACGAAATTCCTGTTCTGGAAGTTAAGCAGGAAAGTTCATTTTTCTTCTCTTGCTACAACTCCTTCCTCAATACCTTTGTCTCATCTGAAGCGGTCGTCTGGCAAAAGTTTCTCTTTTGTAAACAAGCAGATTAAAGAGAAAGGTATTGGATTAGAGATGACAGTCTGATCCTATGAAAGTCAATGGCAAATCTCCCATAAACCACGGTGAAAACAGTATCAGGAGGAAAAGGACTCTCCAGGTGTAACACTATTCTGATTTTAAAGGAAAGTTAAATACAATATTCTTCATCTCCCCTTTACCTTTTTGCAATGCAGCCCTTCTGAGGAGTTAGCAAAACACAACTTTTGTACAGGGAACTCCTGACTGAAATGAAAACACAGCGTGAGAACTCACATTCCCGGTCTTCGTTTGAACATGCTTGCATGAAAGAAAGCTGTTGAATGGAGAATGGGCCAGCTCCATATGGACCCAGTACTCATGAAGGTTCTCAAATATAACATCTAGACTAAATTAAGGCTGGGGGAAGGGAAAGAGGCAGGTAACTCCCTTTTGCTCTCTACGTTATCCTCAGGACTGAGGCTTAGGGGTAGAGGCAAACATGCTTACCCCAGGGTAAGCACCAGATGTAATTTGAATCAGGTATCTACAGGTACCTGATTTGAACAAACTCATAAGGGTTTACTTTCTTCTGGAAATAATGAAGGAAGTGCAGTACACTGAGAAAAACCGGGTCTTTTCTAATTTCAAGTTGGTGCCGAGATGCAACCTGAAAGAGAGTAAGAGGAGTACTACACATGACTCGTGTTTCTGCTCTTGAAAGATGAGAAACGTTATTCTGTAATAGTTCAGCTATTTATTCTTCAGTTGTCTTTCTGATAGCTCAAGTTTTCAGTTAGACAGTTTCCTGACACTCTTTGAGTTCAGCAGTACCTTGCCCAAGCTAAGGCTCCTCTTGGAAGAGCATGCTTCTTGCTGCTGCCTGTTACAGAAAACGTATCACGGCTCATCACACTGCTGATTCTTGTACAAGGTGAAGAGATAACTGGCCCCTTGAAGGTGCCACCTATTCCTGGTCCCCTGGGGTGGGAGGGAATTACCTTTCTGCACAGGCCTAGTGAAAGCTAGCAGGTTGACACTTCAGTGGTTAAGCAGATGATAACTGTCCTGCTTATACTTTATTTTAGCTTTGCGATGCTATTGATCTTACATATTTTTCTATGTATTACTATTTCTTGGAGTATTTGCAATGCTGCCTGATGTATTATTGTTCCCCAAAGTTTCTGAAGGTGTCATTTTCATAGACATACAATAGGAGATGGTAAGCCATAAAAAAATAAAAAAGTTCCTATTCATACTTTTAGCTCATGAAGCAAGAGCACATCCATTGAAATCTAAATGAAAATGGGGACTGTGTCACACACTATAGCTCTCTGGAAAGCTACAGTGGGATTCTAGCAGTCCAATTCATTCCTTTGTAAAATGTACTAAGGCTAATGGTCTTGCTGGGAGTAAAATGGTTTTTGGGGTTTGTTTTTTTTTGGTTTGTTTTTTTTTAATTTTTTTTTTTTGCAGAATGGTTCCAAGAACAGACTTCGCTCTCTACCAGAAAACATAAAAGAAAACAAATGCTTACTGTGTCTTTAGTATGCTAAATATGAAATTCTTTGCACAATGGAATGTTAGCAGTAGCCGTAATCATGTTTCTCTTTCATCACCTAGTGAACATAATTTTAAAAGCGGACTGCTGTAATTATATTTCAGACAAAGGGAAGTAGAATTTCTGGATAATATTATAGTTGGCCTGATTGTTTTGTTGATAGGGAAAAATAGAGAGATCACATGAATACTTATTTAATGAACAACATTTATTAAGCAGCGCATTGTACAGAATGCATTTGACTTTGGATGCAATGCAGTAGGCTTATTTTCTTCAAGCACTTTTCTTAATATTTTACTACAGCTATTACATTCTCTTCTTATCTGTCCAGCTATTCAATTGTTTGCATAGTATGTCTACAGCACAGAACTAAAGCGTTTAGCTTAGCTACAGACACCAGTGCAGGCACAATCAACGTCAGCATCCACAGACTCCACAACATCCTCAGATGCAGACTTCTTATCGCTGCTCCTCTGCCATTCCAGCAGGCTTACAGCAGTAACTGTCAGAAGAGAGAAGGCATTGTTAACTAACATCAAGCAAATTAACGCATTTCAAGGAAATGCTGTTTTGATGGCTGCCAACCCCCTCGAAATCCTGCCCCCGCATCTGACATCTAACCGACTCAGTGACTTGGAGTGGGATTTTCATCCATGAGACAATTACTATAATACTTCCCTACAAACAAAATGAATAACGTTCCACAAAGCACAAAGACCACAGGCAGAGGGCTGTAAAAGTGCTGGAGGTAGCCACCGTCAACCTAAGACCACCACGTACCAACACACATCAGCAATCTCTTTTCATCTCAGTGCTGCCTATCGCTGCGTGTTTCAGCTGACTATTTGTTGAAGCTCATTCTGAAGGATAAGCCCTTTAGAGAATTTTCAGAGGTTCATAAACTTCTAATTAAAGTTCCCCGTATATTGTGAAATCTTGCAGAGCACTGCCAGTTGCAGTATTAACCCCAGCACACTGCTTTATCAACAGCAGCTTGAATAAACCATATCCCTTAATGCTGAAATAATCTAAATGCAATAATGATATTCATCCTCCCAATAAATATTCTTAGCTAGCTGAAGGTTTACCACTGCATCTGGAAGAATATTAGGACATCCATTTAGATTAAGTTTGTATAATGAGAATGGTAAAGGTTTCCTAATTTTACCTCCATTTGTTTTATCCCTTGGTTGGGCAACACATTTATAACATGCCATCTCTCATCACAGGGAAAGCTGGAGACCACTATGTGGCTTCAGGTTGTATCAGTTACTTATCTCCTGAACTGCTAATACCCTCCTTAGCTAAATTACTGTCCAACCTGAAGCAGGGTTTTGCATAATAAACTGGATAATAAATATTCTCTAGAAAGGTGCTGGAGATGCAGGTTTGGGGTTTTTTTAAATACAATATTTTCAAGGTGTGAAATGAGAAAAGCTATAAAACACCTGAGTTCTGCTTTTTATACACATTAATTCTGGTTATGTCTCTTACTATCGGGCATACTGTGGGTCTGAACACTGCTGCTCGAGAGTTATTGAACAAAGAAAGAAAAAAAAACCAGTTTTTAAGGGCTGGCCTTGTATTCCTATTGATCCTTAGCCTGAGGAAAAGCAATCATCTTGCTAAAAAACCCACAAATGACATATTTTCCTTCCTTCCCTCCTTTCCCTCCTCCTCCTTCTCCTCAGGATAAATAAATAAATAAATAAATAAATAAGGTCCTTGATTAGGAATGTTGCTAGCAGACTTCCCAGTCTCTGGTTCAGTAAATGAACCAGAGAAGCCTGCAGTTGCTATAAAAGCAGCACTGGCTGCGACAACTAACATATCTTTTTTGTGTGTGATTTTCTTCTTTTCTCACACTTTTTTTTTTTTTTTTTTAGTGAGAGAATGAGACAGCTTTATTATAGCCTAATATTCTGAGGCAGTGAGAGGCCCAGGGTGATGACATTTCAGAGATACAGAGTTGGACGCACAAAAGGAATCTGTGAAATGTGGATATGACAAGATTTTGGAAGGTTTTTGTTGGTTTTTTCTTTTTTGAGGGTGGATTTTTCTTTTCATAAAAGGATGCATCTATTCACATCTCAGGGAGAAGTCAGAAAACTATTAGCACTCTCTCTGTGCTACTTGTTGAATGTGCTGTTGTAGATGGTTGACTATTATAGAAAGACACTCATTACTTTTATGGGCTGATTCAGCACATTGTAGAGATTATTAGCAGGAGCAAAGTGCAGAGTTCTACACAGATGTTGTTCAAAATCAGATGTAAAAGTACTCTGTTCCTCTCCAGTATCACTCAACACAGGGGTCCATTTGCTTCAGTGAAACTACACTGGATTATCCCAGTTAATAATGGATTTGGCCAACAATGGTTAACACAGAGAATGGACCACTTTAGTAGATACTCCCTAATGGTAGGTTTACTTCTAAGGTACACATGTACTGTGTAATTCCTTCAAGGATTTAGGAAGGAATGCACCAGAAATATCTGTAGGATTGAAGGCTGTATTCAGTGTGAACCTGTGTTAGACAACACATCACATCCATGACAAATTGGTAGCAGTGAAAGGAGAAAAAGGTCCAGTGTTTTAAAAATCTGCGGCACGGGTGTGTGTCTATAAAATACCTTCAGAACCA
>JAAGNO010030726.1:58529-77888 GCA_033439905.1 Ceryle rudis
CAGTGAAAGGAGAAAAAGGTCCAGTGTTTTAAAAATCTGCGGCACGGGTGTGTGTCTATAAAATACCTTCAGAACCAAACCATTTTTTGGAACAATCTAGAGAACATTTCACCTGTGTGGGTTGTTGTTGTTTGTTTTTTTTTTTTGATGTATTGCACAATGGCATAGCACGGCAGCCTAATCACAGCAGTCATGTCACACTACTTGACTGACTTTCAATCGCCTTGCTTGCCCTGGTCTACACAAAATTGCAGGCTGTAATGTGCATAAAAGGACTCGGTGCTGCTTATCTCAACTTTATGGAGGTCTTGAAAACGTGAAGAAAAATTATTGATCACGGCTGCCCCTTTTACCACCTCAAATGTTTTTCTCAGATGATGCTACCTGCCATCATCTAAACTAGCTTTTAGCTGGTCAGTACTGTCAGTGGTTACAGCAAATACTAATGGGATTAAAAACAGCAGCTCAGAAAGGAGCCAGAGCAATACAGGTCTGTGTGTGCCTCTGCTGTGTTTTGTTCTTTCGAGTGCTCTGACAGAGCTCCTGCACTACGTGACACACACAGAGGGAAAAAATATCTTACCTTTTGGGAAACAGTGGAAGCCAACCTTAACTGAAGCTTTTTCGATGGGAGTACAGTCCTTCCTACATTTCAGTACAGGATCCACAGAGTAACACGTAGATTCCTCTCCATCAATAGTAGGATTTCGATCCAGCTTCACATAACTGCGCTGCAGCTTGCACCCTAAGAGGAAAAGGAAACGTAGTTAAAACTGTAGAAATAAATCCCAATCGATTGTTGCAATAATAAAGCTCCATGTTTTCTCTTCAGCTTTTATTAAAACACAGGTGCCTGACAAACCATCTTCACAGTAGCAAGGTTATCGAGATAGGATGATAATAAGTTGGGGGGGGGGGGGTAGAGGAAAGAGTCTGAAAGGGGAGCTATTTTTAAAATCTAATTGCACAATATAACCCAAATGGAATCACGTATACCCAGTTTTTTAGAACTACATAATACGCAGAAAATAACCTCTCATGTCTAAAAGCTATTAAGAACAGATACTGCAAGCACACTGGCTACTTCATTGCATTAGGAAAAATGTCAACTGTAGTGAATGGATAAAATAAAAAAAGGCAGCATTTATATAATAACATCAAGGATAATTTTTGTATTGGGTGATTTTTATAATGTTGCAATTATCTCACTAGAAAGGTATAATGTAACTTAACAGGATCCCAGCTATGATTCTGTTTCCTGACACACAGATAAGTACAGTTCTGCTGCCACGGAAGTCAAGGAGAAAAAAAACCATTAACTTCAATAAAGTTATCTCAGGTCCAAGGTAAATGGAGACCTATAGAACAAAACTGTATTGATGTTATGGGAGACCATCATTATTTTTTCCAGCTACACGGGAGGAAGCTCTTTTAATTCAGGAGAATTTCTAAATATTTCTCTGAGATTGCACCCTCAGATGGTGCAGCACGAAAATGAAATTTTGCACAATGAAAATTTACATAAACTTAAGGTCTGACACCGCGTTCATAGTCTGCAGCTCTTTTGATTGAATTAAGTCAGCTGAAGCTGCTTTAATTCAGTGGTGAAAATCACACTTATTTCACTGGGAGCAAGATTAGGCCTGAGTTTTGCCTCCAAGAAGAAAGCTCCTCAGTGCAAGAAATTATAGCACAATCATTTAGTTAACATCGAACTGCACATGAGACAAAGACTTTTGCTGTAGTATATATTCTGTGTATTCACAGGCAGTCTTTTAAAGAGTCAATGTTTAACGACATCAAAATGGTTATGTATAGTTATTGTCTTTTCTAAGTAAAAGTTAACTACTGCTTTAAAAAATGAATAAATTTTGTAGCTCTTGGCAGAGGAAAAGTGAAATTGCATTCTCCTCAAGCATAAAGTCTTTTTAGATCTACTCACCAGCAGAGCAGGCTTCTTCTAGCAACACCCATGAATGAACAAAAGCAGAACAGCTCTGTGCCAGCTTATGATTTGGCATCAGGAGTTCATTGTGTTTTTCTCTGTCATTATTTCCACAAAGTCCACAGGTCTTTCCTCTCATCCATGAAGCAACAGTAACCTATAAACCAGCACATCTTTGTAGTGAATACTGAAGTGTTGGGTCTGTTGCATTGCCAAGGTACTAAAGAGAATGAAAGTAGTAACCTTGAAAGTAAGCCTAGTACCTTAAGGATCACTCCATCAAAAATTACATTCTTCAGTCCATGTGCTGGAGCTTCCACGATAACTCTTGTTCCATTTTTATAAATTTTAACATTGCCTGTAAAAAGATGGTGAATCATGAAGTGATCTGCTCAATTTCACATTAATGGGGAAGTTGAGTAGGCCAAAATACACCATAATGCATTTTCCTTCACAATGATAATTTTGCTGCTATAGTTGGATTTGCTTGCGTTGGTTTGGTCTTGGTTTTTTTTTTCAGGTTTGTTTGGGTTTTTTTTTGTGAGAGAAAGCAAAAATAGAAGAAATTATCTCTTCATTTATAAAAATATTCTACTGCTGTTCCCTGTAGTTGGAAGTGACTTTTGTAACCAATCTGCCATGTCTTAAAATGATAATGACATTGTTGGTGCTCCAGTTAAATATCTGAACGAGGGCATCTAACTGTGACAATAACCAGAACTTTTTTTCTAAACAATCACCAACCAGGACGTATCATTTATAAGAAAGGGCTTTATTTACCTGTGAGTTGTGCATGAGGAAAATAAGAGCATATATACTACAGGAAACAGGAACATAAGTCAATACAATTCTCAAGAAAGTAAAGACTTTAGTTTTTATTTGAATTAATGACATTTGTGTTTTCTTTATATTGAGATTTTTCTGTGGAATTTATAAAAACAACTTGAAGATATTTAGTTTCCAGGTCAGCTCTGGAGAAGCGGGTAATGTAGCTTACCTTTTGCATACTTAGAAACATCACTGTCCGATAGAACTGGTTCTTCATTGCATGTCACAAGGAGAGATGAACTTGAGGCAGGACAGATTGTGATGTTCCTTCAGAGAAAGAAAACAAAAAAAAATAAGAAGAAGAAGGAAAAAAAAAAAAAAAACCACCTCCTGGTTAATTTAAAAAGTGAAAAGAAGAGGTATTTGTGACCAAATCCAGCAGAGAACCAATTTGAATATCTGAATTTTGAAGGAATGAATGAACTGTTTTCATTCCAAAGTGCAAAATTCATTGGAACTTTGGGTTTTGAGATTCAACCTATAAATTAGAGCTACAGTGGGGACATAATGATCACGTTATCAGAGAGTGGTGGCAGTGAAATTGAAGACAAGAGCAACTAAACCGAAGAGTCTCAGATGAGGCTTCCTTCTGGAAGTCCTGTCTTTCCCAAAATATTGGATTGCAAACCGGTTTCACTAGGAGCTAGACATCTCCCATCCCCAGACTCAGTCCTGAAATGTTATACCTATTTCCTGAACCTTCAGAATAAACCACACTTACGCTGAGGTTGTATTTATGTGAACCTCTCTTGAGAAGGACTGAGGATCAACCTTTCTTGTAGTGATGATGAATTTAGGGTGTTCAGTACAGTCTTGGGCCACTATCAGGTTGCAGCTTTTATTGAAGGAATATGTACGGCTCACGTGATCAAATGTTTTGAAAACTCCCTCTCTGACTTCACATGTGGCTGGAAAACAAAACCAGAAAAGAAAAAGGCAGATGTGACAATGGCATATGTGTTCCTGCAAAGTATTGGAAGCCACCTCTATGAGACTGAACTACCAACAGGACTGAACACCAAACAGGAAAGAAACTTCATCGTTTCCTTGGCAAAGCTTTCAACGCTTCCAGAGTCTGTAAGGAATAACTACCAGGTATAGAGTATATGAATACTGATTTTGATTATGTGCTAAACACAAAACTCAAGCTAACAGGAACTGAAATGTACCAGATTCTTGAGCAACCACAAACAGTTACTGACCATGGTAAAAAGTGGCTCACATTGCCTATGTAAAGGCTTAGGCACCAACCAGATAAGACTCATGTGACTCCTTTTTGAAGAAAACAAACATGGTAGCAAATACACGACCTGTCTTGTACCTATCATCTGGTGCCTCTCGGTGCAGAGATGGCACCTTCTTAGAAGGGGCAGAAGACAACCTCCAGTCCTTTCAGACAGGAGCAGTTCCTGAACTCTGAATATTTATATCAGTTTGAAGTCTCTTCATTCCCCTGCCAATAAACATGCTACTAAGTGAAGGAACGAGCTGTTGAGAAAGCAATATTAGAGAGGCTATGCTTCCCTAGAAGACCATTACAAGGAAAGGCAAGGCCCAGTCATGGCAGAGGATGGATCTACAAACATTGCTTATTCATAAGACAAGCATCTAAGTAATTTACATTGATCTTCTCGTGCTATTTGCGATGCTATTTCAGGAAATAAATTCCAGGCAGTGATATCTCGAGTCTCATAAGTTGGAGATGGGCCTAAGGGCAGAGTGAATGGCATTCGGAGAGCCTGATAGTAAAGTGTTACCTGAAAAAAGCAGAAATGAAAATACATTAAGATAAATTGAACCATATTGCTCAAGATATGACTGCAAACAAAGAAAGACTCTTATCTTGGGGAAAAAAAAAAAATCTTTAGATGAATTTATATAGTTGCAGTTGTTTCAGTCTCTCCAGGATGCACCCAAACCACAAGTTTTTGTGAGGAATCATTGCATTCTTTTCTAGTGACACTTCTTGACTTTCTATGAAATTGTTAAGGACATTGGAAAATAAGCGACATAGATGAACAATAGAATGGTTTGGATTGGATGCAACCTTAAAGATCTTCTAGGTCCAACCCCCCTGACCCACTGTAAGGACACCTTCCACTAGCTCAGGTTGCTCAAAGCCCCATCCAACCTGGTCTTGAACACTTCCAGGGATGGCTGGGCAACCTGTTCCAGTGCCTCACCACCCTCATAGTAAAGAATTTCTTCCTAAGATCTGACCTAAATCTACCCTCTTTGGGTTTAAAGCTGTTACCCCTTCTATCAGTCCACTCACTTGCTAGAGTCCCTCCCCAATTTTTCTGCAGGATTCTCTCACTGTAGCTACAAATTTCATTTACCAAGAGAATCAAATTAATGCCCTAGTGTGCCTGCTTCTTCCTTAACATCTCTTAGGCCTCCTGCAATGCTGAAGCACCATGGAAGGTTAAAGACACACTAATTTCTCTGTGCATGAATAGCTAGCTGTTATTTATTTGCCAGAGATCCATAGGGGGAATTTTTCAAAGCAGTGCATCGGGGTTTGGGGGACAAGGACAATTGGAATTCTGCAGATCCAGCCTGTGCAAGCTGCTCTGGAAGCGTAACAGACTGTTCCAGTTTGGTTAAGGCAGAGTTGTACTTGTGGCTGTCATAAGTGGCTTGGACCTGTCTCATCAAGCACAGTCACTGCCGGTGTGGGACGCATGTCCTAACTCAGGTAGACTCTGTACGTGGCTGCAGTGGAGTGCAAGGTGTTCTCAAGGCCTCTCACCTGCTTGAAGACCCCTATACATCCCACAGAACTAGTCACACCGTGTAAAATGAATAAAAATGTGAGTGCAGAGCAGCCATACATGAGACAATTTGGGCCTAACTTCTGTTCTCAGCATGGAATCAAAGTATTTGACTACAGAGTCTGATTTTCAACCTACTGCTACATTGCACCAAAGCAGCACAAAATCAAGAGTATTCTTGTATCTATTTCAACACCCATGTAACGCAGGCAGGTATATAACAGCTTCCCTAAAAGGGAATGTTTTGCCTTTTTTTTTTTCCCTCTCTTTACATTAAGTATCAAACTGTCATTAGTTGAAAATCCATTCAAGGTAAAGAAAAAGAAAATAAAAATTGACACGTACCCCAGGAGCTTTAATTACTGTATCAATTGTTCGTGGAGATGTTGCAGCTGCCCTTACTATAAATTCATGAGATGGATTTCTCTGACTTGCTTCTGAGAAACCCAACACGAGTGCTGCACCAGGAACATATTGCATGAATCTAGAGATGAAGAAGATGTGACAAACTCAGGTATATGAACAACAGCAGACATGGGAGGATGGGGACTATTGGCAGTGCTTTAAAAAAATCCGGGAAACGATGGAAGAACTGAAAAGTCAAAGAAATAATACTTTGGGTCAAATCAAATGGTTGATTTTACCCAGAGGAAACACATTGGGTTTATTTAACTGGCTATTTTATGAGATTGAATAGAAGAACATTTCAAAACAACAAAAAAAAAGCATTTTGAAGCAAAATATGATTTTGAAGTAAAATGTCAAATAATTTATTATGAAGAATGAAATTAAACACATCAAGTTTTTAAACATTTGGGAGGTATCTTTTAATATGAACCATGTGGAGAAAGTAGAACACATTCACAAAATATGTTTGTGCCATTGAATTTGTGTTTTCCATCCAAGCAAAGCAAACCAAAACAAAGCAAAAACCAGGCAAAATAAAAATCAACCAAATGAAAACAAAACAAAAACACCAAAAAAAACCCAACTACACAAAAAACAACCAACCAAAAAAACCCAAACCAACCAACTACCCCAAAAAACCCCCACAAAACCAAACCAACCAACCAACCGAAAAAAAAAAACAAAACACAAAACCAGAACAACTGACCAAACTAACAAAAAAAACCAACACCAAAATAACCCACAAAATGCCACCTGAACATGTTTGGGCTGGAAAACTGTCATCTAATTCTTTCAGTGTTTTTGAAAGCCAGCTAGAGTAAGAAAGGCAAAATAATGGCTTAGGAAAGAACAAATTACATACTCTGCGCTTGTCTTTTTTATCCAGGATGGAAGACTTCCCCATTGTACCTTCAGCTGCATGGCTGGTTTCCTTGCCAGTTGGCCTGTGGTAGCTGTTGCTGTGACCCTGTAGTCCCAGCACTCCTTGCCCCATCTCAGTCTGGCCTTTACAACAGGAGAAACAGCCGAATTTCAGAAAAGAATCACAGAAGGACCCCTGACCATTGAAAAAGGCAAGTTTGTCTTCTTTCCTAAAACCTCACACTGATCCTTAAATGTTTCTGTGTTTGTTTCTTTTGCTCTAAATAGGCTCAGAGAGAAATTTTGCCTACATTTGGAAAAACCTAAGACATAGTAGAAAAAAAGTTTGCTAGGCTTTGCAGAAATACACGTACATCTTCTTGTCTCAAAGCAACCCCTGAAACATCAGGTTTGTGATATTTTCCTGAGATTTCCTTAGACCTGGTAACTTTGGAATCAATATGTATTTTTTCTAGAAGATGCCAGTACTATATTTTCTATTAGCCTTCCCCAATATCTCTTGATTTGGTAGTCAAACTCATAATAGAGCAAATAATAAATAGGTAGCAACGGAGCAGTCAATTTTTCAAACATTTTTTATACCTCTATTGGTTACATTTTGATGTCTCTTTTTTTTCTTTTTTTTTGCCAGATTTTGAAGTGGGTGATTTTCTTTATTTTTATTTTTAATTCAAAAGAATGGTGATAGGAACAGTTTCAGAAACTTTGTGAAACGTTTCTTATGTGTGTTTTTCTTCTTTAATTTTCCTGCTTATTTAAAAAACTTGGGGCTTTTTAGATGTCTCTGTGGTCGAAGCTGCCGACATTCTTACCTTTGCTTTCAGAGGCAGTATTACAGCATCAGCACACGCTTTCCAATTGGTTTCAGCCAACTGAACCACGACTAGTTGCACATCAACTTTGGCAGAGTCGGAACGAACATATGCTGTAGCTTGATAACCTTGATTTCTGTTGTCACTCCTCACTGCCTGTGCCACAATCGTAATGCCAGGTGGAATTACGTCGCCCAGGAAGTTGCGCTGAAAAACAACCCCCAACCATCTATGCTTAAGTATTTCTGTGCATTTAAAGTCCAGCTTATGTGTGCTGATAGCAGGAAGCTGCCCTCGGCCTTCAACAGTTTAGGCTGCAGTACATTTTTCTATACCCTCAATATTTAAGTATAAATTTGATTGGAATTGTGAACATTTCATTACCACCAGAAATTTTGAAAGGCGTGATTGTTTTAATGAGGGATCCAAAACTTTTCCAAACTATCTTGACTCATGTAGTAAGATTTTGTTCATTATTTTAATATTTCAAGTAGCTGTCTACAATACATACTAAAAAAAGTTGGGACTAGATGATCCTTGAGAACCCTTCCAACCTGGTATTCTGATTCTATAACATACTAAATATCTTCATAGCAGTATTCACATTCACAACGTATTTTACTCTACTTCAGCTCCTTCAAGCCAGTTGATTATTTCTAAATCCTTCTTAGTAGCAGAGTTCTCTTAGACATGGCCTGCATTTGCAGAGCTATTTGTTATATTATTATGTAGATACCTTGACTTAGTACAATTATAGAATACTAAGTGTGTGATGAAGATAAAAATGACCTGTGCTTAACGGGACTTTGCATTTACCAATCAGTAATGACCATGGAGAGTTTGATTCTAGTTATACTCTGCATGCACACATGACCTGAGGTCTCCATCTCAAAATAATTAGGTGGACTTAAGTTAAAAAACAAAAAAGACTTTAAATATACCTTATTTATATCCTCCCCATTTTTTTACCTTCATGCAATTTATTTCGCATTTTGATCTTTCATAGGAAAAGGAAAATTCTTTCCCCTTTAACTCACAACCCCACTCCCTTAATTTTTTAAAATTTCCAAATCCAGGCTTTCACATACTGCAATCACCTTTAGAAATGGAAAATAGAAAATAAACCCAAGAAACTAGCAAACAACACCCCAAAGCCAAGGGAATTTGAATAAAACTTTTTTCATAGGGGAAAGATTTCTCAACAGACTTTGAATTTGAATTTTCACACTTGACTGGCAGCATATTTCCTGAGTCTAATCCCCCCACTCTAATTAGAGTGCCACCACATCTACAGCTCCTGCTCAGCAGCCAGCAAAGCCTGGCTGCTTGTTTGGAACATGCAGAGTGTAGTACCTCTCGCGTCAAACTGGAACCGTGGCTGTGATGGATACTGTCTCGTCTGCTCACGTGGCTGCTCCTTGAGCTGCGGCCAGCATTTTCTCCATGGTGGTGGCTGCTGCTACTGCTAGTGGTGCTCAGGTGACTGCTCCTGCTGCTGCTGCCACTGCTGCTGCTGTTGCTGTGGCTGCTTGCCGACTCGGAGTGAGACGACGATGAGCTGCTTGATATCTTATGATTTGGATGCTGCAAAACAAAAAGAGGTTAAAAATCTACAACGTGGTCTCTAGTTTTACAGTGTAGATACCAAAATCAGACCCATCAGCTTTCTTTGACAGGACAGAGTTCCTCTAGAGACAGACTTTGACATATCTGTAGTGTTATTTTTATGATCATAGGCAGAAATGAAATATGTTGAGAATGTGCCTTGGATCCACCTGGATCTCTACTGACAGGAAGGCTGCCTAGACAGCATTTGCAAGTGGCAACAGCACATTGTCCAGGTCTAATATTAGGGAAAATAAAACCTGACCCTTATTATTTAGAAATAAAGAAAAGAGATATTACAATTTAATTAAAAACACCACAAATCATCTTCCTCTTTTACAAGCAGGACACATAATAACTTCATGTGTAACACCAACAAAAGCCACTATGTTATCGTCCTTCTAATATATACCTAAAATATCTCTGTGCCATAACTCATACTAACTGTGGTCTCTGATATAATGCACATAGCTAAGGATTTTGCCATGATTGCCTAAGAGCTGTGGATATAGCTATTACCATTGGAAGAACCTACTGGTTTATAAGTCTCCCATGGATCTTTGTTAGCTTAGCTTTGGCTGCATTGTAGAGTATCTGGCCTAACGGTGACCTGACCCAAATTTAAGGACTGCAAGTGCTGCAACAACAGCAGGATGTAGTGTAATAGCATTTTAGTAATAAATCTGCTTATTTTGGCCATCATCAATGTGGTTATTGGACAGTATGGAACGCTCAGGTGCAATGAACCCAATGAAGCCTTTCAGTAACATGCTTGACCATATCAACTGTGGCCACCATGGGAATGTGCACTTGAATTAATAGAACAGAATAGCATGCATTGGGGACCTCTAAAGGTCATCTAGTCCAACCCCCCTGCAATAAGCAGGGACATCTCCAACTAGGTCAGGCTGCTCAGAGCCTCCTCAAGCCTGGCCTTGAATGTCTCCAGGGATGAGGCCTCTACCACCTCTCTGGTCAACCTATGGCAGTGATCTATCGCCCTCAGAGGAAAGAACTTTTTCCTAATGTCTAACCTAAATCTACCTTTTCTAGCTTAAAGCATTACCCCTTGTCCTGTCAAGGGACCTACCTGATGCGTGTGAGCAGACCTGAAGCGCAGCCGGTACACTTTTGGAAGGTGATATACCTGCAAAATTCCAAAAGAAGTTATTACCTACAGCTCGCTAAGGATCACCTTCTAACAGAAGTCAAAGCCTCATAAAATTTTACCCGTTCTGTAGAAATGTCATAGGCGCTGTCACTGTTAAACTGGGACTTGACGTGTTTCGTCTCAGCTTCTCTGTCGTATTTGCTGTGGCGCTGGGAAGCACCAGTGCTTTCACTGCTGCTGCTGGTGCTTCTGCTGCTACTCTGTGTTTTATGCTTCTGCTCACGGACACTTCTCTCTCCTTCAGCAGCACTGACATGTGGAAATGGTGTGGTCTTGGACTGTTTCTTAACCTTCTGCTTTGTAGCAGATGCTTTGCTACTGCTGCTGTTGCTGCTAGCTGTGCTCCTACTGCTGCTGCCTTTGCTGCTACTACTACTGTTTCTGCTGCTGCCCTTGCTGCTGTTACTCCTGCTACTACTACTGCTGCCCTTGCTGTTGTTACTACTGCTACTGCTTTTGCTGCTTCTACTACTGCTACTACTGCTTTTGCTACTGCTACTACTGCTTTTGCTACTGCTACTACTACTACTACTTTTGCTACTGCTACTACTCCTTTTGCTGCTACTGCTGCTGCTTTTGCTGCTTCTACTACTACTACTACTGCTGCTACTACTACTGCTGCTACTACTACTGCTGCTACTACTACTGCTACTGCTGCTACTACTGCTGCTGCTACCACCACTGTCCCCAAAGGGGTAGAATTTCTTTCCTTTGGCTTTGGACTGTCTTGTTTTCAGATTCATCTGGGTGCCTCTTTTTGATACTCTGTCCTCAGAGTCACTGCTGGAGGGGCTGCTTGTTGTACTCTCGGCACTTCTGCTGGTGCTGCTGGCACTGGATGATGAGCTTCTGGATTTTCTTGTCTCCTAGTCAATGGTACCATTGGAAAAACAAAATTATTTTTCTGTCTTCCTGCAGAAGGCTGTAAGTAAAATCAGATCCAGAGAGCTATGAATCTCTCTGCTACCTTAGAAGACAAGATGCACACCTGATAGAAATCTTTCAAGGCATCGCAATAAAGCAAATTCATAATAACCTGTTCAAACCACACATAAGTAGAACAATACCCCAAACCCCTTTGGGATAATGAACACATGTAGAGATTGTTGATCATATAGCATCGTGTAACTAATATTGGTAATGACAGTGCTGTAGCTGTGACTATCTCAGGGCAAATTGTGCTGATAAGGTGTGGTACCTTTTTGCTTCAGTTGCAGTAGCTGGAAAGAACAGCCTGCCTTTTGAGCACACGCAGCTATTTTGTGTCTTACAAGAGATTTTCAGAAAAACTTACAAAACAAACCTGCTCTTTCTAATGTCCTTCACCTGCAGAAGAGACGAATGCAAACAAAAGACCTGCAGAAGGACTTGTGTACTCAAAAGCCTGTCTTTATTTTCCAAGTTTTTATGCTATCTAAACCAATGAAGATACTTAGCAATAGAAATATGAGTAACTAAGCTTTGTGTAACGTCTCCCACAAAGGCGGAAGTGGATTTTTATACTGGTACCTGGTCATCGGTATCATGAAGGATTTTCTTTACTCTTCTAATGAATTCTTTGCTGGAAGATACTTGTGCCTCTGGATCCTCAAATGTCACTAAACGTACCATCTTTGTAGGAGCTTGGTCTCCTGCTTGGATTGTGACTTGTATTTTTTCAATAGGTGCCTCTGTGTAGACTGAAATTGCACATCAATTAGTATTAGCAAATGAATAATAGACCAAGACCTTTTTTTCTTTTTTTGCTGTAATTTATTTAGCCATTCTTCCCCCAAACAAAAATAGAAATGCTTATTGATTATTTTTGGTATTGAGAAACTTGGTTAAAAAAAATTCTGTAATAGGTAAAACACATACTGGCAATAACGACGTTTAAAAATATTAGCATGATACCAGATCCTTTTCAAGCCAACAAAGAGAATGATCAGCAGCTTTAAGTCAAGTGAAGTGGATTGCTTAACTAGGTAATGCTATGGGATAGGGAATTAGGCATCAAGTGAAGCTCAACTCTTGAATTGTAAAGAACCGCCCAGTGGTTAGGACTTTAGTTTAATACTTAGGAGACCTAGATTCAGTGGCCTGCTGTGCTTTTACTTCTTCTGATCATGGATTAAGACTAGAGATAGGATAAGAGGAAATGGGCTTAAGTTGCACCAGGGGAGATTTAGGTTGGATATTAGGAAACATTTCTTTACTGAGAAGGTAAGCTGGTAGGTCTAATGGTAGTTTTAGTGGTACTTAAGATGCAAAATACATATACGTGCATATGCAACTATTTATATGTGGCTATAGGCACACCTCTACCCACCCACCCACCCACCCTCTGTTTTCTTTTCTGTGCACAGTCATATTTACCTGGCTTGAAGCTCATTCTAAGGGCGTGCTCTCCAACAAGGTAATAAAGAGGCACATTTTTGATAAATGCTGCATGTACGCTTTTCCTCTCAACGCACACTTCAACCCCAAATGTGCTTGCGTTGGAGCACGTGGACTGAACAAATGGCTCTTTTGGGGAAGAATAATGTCCAAAGGAAAAGGAGTTCCCTGACGAAGCGTCTTCTGCAGACTGTCTGTCCTATTAGACAATACACGTCAAGTTAAACTGAACAGTCAGAAATACTTGCAAGCTGGTAATAGTTTGGTAATAGTTGTATGCGTTCTGCAGGAGGAATTAACTGGTTTATGGGAGATAGCAAGGCTGTGACATAGGACAACGTGGTTTTCAATTGGACAAAACTGTAAACTGAATGGCTTGACGAGACTGTTTAGTGTAAAAAGAGCTTCAGGCTCTAAAAATGGAAAATTATATCACAAATTAATTCTAAATATTTAGTTTTTATTTTCCTGGTGTATTAGACAGTGTTAACAGGTTCTTGATAAATCTGAGTGTGCTCTAGACCGACTGGACTTCTTTCCTTTGATTTTTGACTGGGGCA
This sequence comes from Ceryle rudis, assembly GCA_033439905.1. Classification (NCBI taxonomy): domain Eukaryota; kingdom Metazoa; phylum Chordata; class Aves; order Coraciiformes; family Cerylidae; genus Ceryle; species Ceryle rudis. Next base: position 71,891 of record JAAGNO010030726.1, read on the forward strand.
AACAACAGAACCTTCAAACATATCCACAGAAATTCTGTCTCAGTCGAGGTCTGATGTAAATAGTTTTATAGTCTCACATTCACATGTGCTAAGCAATGTTTGCAGAAGAACAAAATAAGATCGGTTAAAATTAGAATCAAATCCATGAAATGAAACCCATGATTTCCTGGAGGAACAAACGAATATAGCTAAAGACACTTAATCATAAGCTTTCATTTAATGCCTAATACAGGTTTCCAAATATATTTTTTTTACTCAGTTTATCACATCTCGGAAGATTCCAAACTTGTATGAACCCCACTGAAAAGATGTGGAACTTTAATGCTAATATTTTTGTTTCCAAAGGAAATTCTAATGATACTGGGAAATGCTCCAGTTAGTGCCATTATGCAGTTGCTGTTCATTATAGAGTAACTGTGGAGTGCTGAGTTTTCAGGAAGGGCAACACAGAGGCACAAATTAGAAGAATTTGGCTTGTGCTGGGATGCTGGAAACTACTCTCAATGACAATACATTTGCGTAGTAACTTCTCCATGGGGAAGAGCTGTACTCATCCTCTGTTTGTCTCTCATTTTCCCTGAAAACCCTTCAGAGTTGCAGGACAACAGTGAAACCAGAACAGGACAGTGTTTTCCTCATCTCTGTCAGTCTTCCACTGAATGCATTATCACAGTGATGCCTTCACAAAGCTGCCCATCATAGAAAGCCCGTACTGGCTTTGATGGAAACCTGTAGCTCAGGAAGACATTTGAATTGACACACAAACTGTCATCCATCCTTGAATCAGGATGCTTCTAAGCGTTACATTTGGTTCTACAAGTCGAGCAACAAAGTGTCTAAAGGCACATTTGTGCCTGGCCCAGGAATGTGATTCTTGCATAATGGTTGCCAACTATTTGAAAGCTGGTGGGCCTGTCCTGTAGATGGCAGTGTAAAATTAATTACCAAACAAAGTGTTTTCGCTTGTGAAAAAGCGTTGCAAGTCTGATATATTACACTCCAGATTTTAAAATAATGCTACTACAGGGCTATTTTTTGTTATTAGATTGAACTTGACTTATTTTGAGTGAAGCAGCATTGGTCAGAGATTAATTATACATTTTCCTATGGAGAAAAGAAATAGTCTCTCTGTGATTAAAAGCCCCAAAAAGAATAGTCAGACACTACATCATTTACCCTGGTGTTATCAGTCTCGCCTGATGCAGAATCTGAATCAAAAGACATCTTCATTATGTCAGGCACTGCTTCAGGTAGAAGGACTGGAGTCATCTTACTAGCAGCCAAGTCTCCAATATTTCGTGTAACAGCAAATGTCTTAGACCTGCAGAATAAACATCGGAGGAAATCTGTGTCTATAAAGCACTGATGAGGAAAAGACCTGAATAATGCCTCATAGCATGTACTCAGCAGCAGATACCATACCTTACGAATTACAGATACAGCATCTTCCCTGTTAGTTGTATTTTCAAGGACTGCTAAGAGTGAATAAAGACATGGACTGCTAAGAGTGAATAAAGACATGGACCTATCTCGGGGGCAGAGGGCTCAGTTAGGCTCTTAGAATCAAGTGTACAGGTCAAAACCATTGCGGTTGCTGGGATCTCCATATGCCCAACACCATGAAGAACAGCACACTGACTTAGAAACCTGGTTGTGGATTACGTTATAAAATTTTTTTGTCTCCTTCTTTTGATATTCTGGACTTTTAAATTTTTAAACTCATCTTCTATGTGTTCACTGCTAAACTTAGTTATGATTTCTTTGACATTATATTTGGGGAAAATACTGCCATAACTTCAAAAAACAACCTGGGAACTGAATGCTGTTTCCTGTGCAACTTTTGTTAAAGCAGAATTAAAGAAAGGAGCCTGAAATCATCAAAGTGTCTCCAGCTTGATCTAAATTCACTAGTACTCATGGCTTGACCACGGCCTGGCAAGACATTGCAGAGAGATGTGTAGGAAGGTTAAGAGCCTATTTACATCTGTTCAGTACATTGGTTCCAATGTTGTGGACTCTTAAGAGTACTAGTCAGGATCCAGGATGAGTGATATAAGGTGCAACATGAGACTGACACTCTCATGGCTGCATATCCTGACCCCATGGCTCCATAGCCCACATTATTCACGGAAGTTGTTACCGTGCTGTAATAAAGACACGTCCTGTTTGAGGTCAGAGAAAGAAACATCTTGAATGCTGAACACTTTTGAGGGATGAAAACATTATTTCCCTCAGCTATTAATGTTGTGCTAAATCTACCTTATTAACCATTTATTAGTGCTAACATCCAGCTCAGCATTCCCTACGTGCTGTTTCTTAAGGACGAAGCTGATGTGTTTGCCCTGGGGCTTTTGTGGTCTGAGAATGGAGGTGGTCTTTGTGACAGTGAATGGAGATGGTCTGCAAAATGGTCTCTATTTTAATATGGTCCACACTGTACTAGCCTGAGCAATTCCAATCGAACCTATTTGAAAGATGAATTTGTATTCATTTGAGAGCCCTCTCTTCCTCTTGAAGGCTCCTGCCGTGCTGTGCGCGCTGTAAAGCACACAATTGCTCTTCATGTGAAACACCTCAATAAAACATATGTCACCTGTGGGCTTTGTTTTTCTTTTCCATCTCTCTCTCTTTTTAAGATAAGGACATGACAGCAACACCCCACGCTGGGTGATAGGAGAACCTTGAAGAATGGAATCTGAAGTAAAATATTCTCCCTAACAAGCTGAGGGGGATAATACAAATCAACTTGCATTTCAGATGACTCATCTAGGCAAAGGGACAAAAAGGGAAATGGCTTTTATATTAATCCCATTCAATAATTCAAATGACCACTGAACTGCAGGCTGGGTCTCCAAGCAGAAAGCCCTGGGGTTTCTTTTCCAATTTTATTTTATTTTATTTTTTTAGTATTTTTTTTATGCCAATAGTCTACTCCTGCCACCTAATGAAAGTGGAGGATCGATTCCTCCCCGTTGAGCACAGAGAGCCGACAAATGTAGCTGCATCACAGGTGACACATGTCAATGTCTGCAGAATCACACAGCACAGTAAAAATAGGCTGCAAGAGCCAGCTCTGGTGCTTTAACAAGAAAAACAGTCACAAAGAAGGCCTAAAGCTATGGTATGAAAGAATCTGTTCTCTCTGATCCCACATAAGGGAGAAAAAATAAAAAGGAGATTTTCCAATATGTATTAGTGTATCTTTTGGATGAGAGAAGAAGCTGTGCTATAGTATAAGCCAAATTCACTGCAGGGGGAAGGGAGAAGCAATTCAGCTGTGTTGGGCTGATATTTCAGTGAATGTGGCCTTACGTACATCCCTAACATGGGGACAGAAGAGCTCCGTTGCTTAAAACAAACAAACAAAAATCAACAAAAAACTATTTTCCCAGGTTTTAAAACACAACATAGCATCGTGTCTAAATAAATGAGAAGCAAAAGACAATCCTCCAACCATATCACAGAATGTCAGGGGTTGGAAGGGACTTCCAAACATCATGCAGTTGAACTCCCCTGCCAGAGCAGGACAAAACTAGAGCAGATCACTCAGAAATGCATCCAGACAGGTCTTGAAAGTCTCCAGAGAAGGAGACTCCACAATCTCTCTGGGGAGCCTGTTCTAGCACCCTGTAATCCTTACAGTAAAGTTCTTCTTCATGTTGAGGTGGAACTTCCTGTGCTCGAGCTTGAATCCATTACACTTCATCCTCCCACAAGGTAACAAGTGAAAAGTGGTTGTCCCTGCCTTCTTGATGCCCAGCCTTCATGTATTTATAGACATTAATTAGATCCCCTCTCAGTCTTCTCATTTCCGGATTAAAAACACCCATGTCCCTCAGCCTTTCCTCTTAAGGCAGGTGTTCCAACCCCTTCATCGTCCTTGTAGCCTCTGTTGGCCTCTCTCAAGTAGATCTCTGTCCCCGTTGAACTGGGGACCACAGAAATGGACGCAATATTCCAAGTCTATTGATATCTTCAGGTCTCTTTCCGCTGTGGCAAAAAGAAAACTTCTGCCTTCCCTACGCATCACCCTTCCAACCTTGGTGCGAAGGTGTTGTAACAATGGAGTGCCAGTCATTTCCTTCCTCTGTCCCCAGAAACTGCCACATGATCTCACAGGGTGTGCTGGCTCTTCTGCACTCTCTGCTACACCTGCTCTACACACGCTGCACACAGTGTTGGAATTTCATGGTTCATCTTATTTATACGATGGCCGTATGAACCAATTTCTGCTTATCCTACCGTCAAAACAAGCAGGAAAGCCCTATGATACAAGCTCTACTCAAGATTATGTGTATACTTCAGTAGCCTATCATTATGAATATGTGATATATTTGCAAAGTGCATTCTTTGGCAGCTTTCTGTATTTATATTTTAATTGCAGGGCTCTAATTTTCCCTGAAATTTGCTTGATTTGTACTTCTTCCTGTAAAGTTTGCTTAAAAGTATGTTTAAGTAGCCATCTGTAGTATACTAAATAATTATGGTAAAAGAGCCTTAAAAATAACTATTACTTTTAATTAAATTTAACATTGATAGGATTGAATTGGAACACATGCTACACACTCTCGCCGTGGTTTGATTAATTATTTTTGCTGTAAAGTGAAGTCTGTAATGTGCTGATTTGTCTTGGGAATGCAATTTCTCTATCACCCAAATTTTTGTTATTTTTTTTTCCTTTACAGTCTGCCATTGCTCACCTGACTTTCTCTTCTGCTCCTGAAATTTATATAAATCCCACCTGTACAGTGTGTACAATATAACAGAATTTAATGCTCTTGAAGGCTGTTTGCTTCCTGCATCTGGATGTGAGAGATGAAGGGGAAAAGAATATCACATCCTGACGAGCTTTACTGACGTGGTACCATGTCAGGTAACCCCCTGACCATCAAGACAAAGTGCTCAGTGCTAAAATAGTTTGAACACACCTCAAAAAGAAGCGAAAGAGCAATAGCTTTCTAGAACCATTTCTTTAAATGGGGAATTTAAAGCTAGCAAAGGAAGGTGTCAGTGTATCTCTGAAATATTGAATTGGTGTCAGTGTATCTCTGAAATATTGAATTCAATAGGTTCTTTATTCTTTGTTGGCTCTATGCAAAAGGAATGGAAGGTCTATGTTAAACATTTTTGACTCATTCTCTATAGGATATATATAACTATATCTTTTTGCTCCCTATCATGGCAGTTTGTTTCTCTTCACACCTTTAAGATTTTACTTTGTTTGGTCTTTGACCTCCTCAGTACTGTGGTTCAACGTTACATTCTCTAGTTATTGCTTTGCCTTCACTTGTACTCATTGCTGTTTCATTGCTCTGTGTGGTTTCCACTGACCATTTGTTTTGTGACGGTGAGCAGGAATGCTTTTGGGAGAAAAATTGATGGTGCTAAAAGTTAGCTAGTGAGTATTAGCTTCCTCATATCCTTCGCATTACAGAGCTCGTTCCAAGTGACTACTTCACTTTATAAATGGTAATGCTGCAGGGTGTAGAGCAGGGCTTGGGCTGGAACTCATGGACTCCTCTGCTGTAATCCTTTGTGTCTGATACTGACTTGTTTTATGTTTCTGGCAATACATTTAACCCTTTTTATGTCTAATTTGATTTCCCCTTTAGTCAAAGACTTTCTCTGCAGGGAGGATCCTCCTTCTGCTGGCACTTGTAGTGATGCTTGGGGTTCTAACTCTGTATCAGTGTCCAATATCCTCACTTCAATTCAGCATCCTTCTGACTTTATTAATATCTGCCTCACCCTCTCCAACAGGAAAAGCCAGTGAGAGCAGCTGCCTGCAGTCCCTGATGACCTTGAGAACAGACTGTTCTGGTCTTCACAAGAAACTGAACAAAACTTTTGGGCTGTGGTGTGCCAGCAGCTTTACACACAGCTAAGTTTTGCTCTATGAACTGCCAAAACCTTCTCTCCTCTGTGTGGAGAGCCTCATTACAATCACATTTGGTGGAGTGGAGGAATCATCTTTGGGAAGAGGATGTGATGTCAGATG
>JAAGNO010030726.1:81575-95717 GCA_033439905.1 Ceryle rudis
AAAAGTTAAAGAGACTATTATTGCTTGGTTCACAAATGTGGGGAATGATGAATACCCATGCCCATATTACTTGTCTGTAACACTTGTCTGTAACAGAGGGTGCCACCCTCTGTGTTTCAAATAACATCTTGCTCGTGAGTCAACACTTTCCCATTCCCTCCTGAATCTGTGCTTGCAGACAGCGATCTGGATGTTCTTTTGCCCTCCTTAATTCCTCATGCTAAGCTGTTTCATATCAGATCGCTGGGAATAATTTTGATTTCTAATTTCGATTTCTAATTTCTCAAGACAGATTCCAACTTCTCTTGTATTTGAGAAATAGTCTGTTGGAAAAGCAATCCACTTAGTCTACTGAGTCTGTATGAACTGGAATTTCACTACGTTAACTTCACTGTTTTGCTGGATGAAGCTTCTGTGTTACTGAAAGTGCTATAGGCACTATGGACCTACAACATATGCGGCTCAGTGACAGCTCCTACAATCAAAATACAGGTATTTCTGCCACCCCAGTGGTGGTAATCAGTGGAGAACCTTCAGCAGATAACAAGGAGACATGCCAAAAGCTCACACTCTAATGCTGATCCTATAGAAAATAAAAAGCAAAGTGATGCCACACTGTGACACTACTAATGAGATGACTTGAGGCTTGGAAATATGCAGACTAGTTTTTCTCTGAACGGGCTTAGCCAGAATAGCCTTATGTGTTACACGAGGCTACTTGACACTAGAATGAAGCATGGTACTTCTAGTGAATTTGTTAAGGCTTTTTTTGTGTGTGCAGGTTCTAGCCCATGAAAACTGTTAGTTAAAAAACCTTATGGTACTTACTGATACTTAATAAAAAGCGTTGCTCATAAACGAATAAATGATTGTACAGAATTCATTGACTTGAGGAGAACAGGGATATTGCCCATACCTCGGATATTACATAGTGCTAATGCTCTAGGAGAATACTTTCCCATGGAAAATCCTACTGACACAGTCAGATGATGCACTGTAGCCACTTCACTGTGAGCGTGATGGCACCTGCATATGTCTGACTAAATGTCTTGCTCCAAGGAAGAGGGAAAGTCAAATTTGTGATCAAAGAAAGAAGTCTTTGGTATCTATGAACATTAGTGCACATATTTAATTTTATGAGTCTATGTGTATTAAGAGTCAGATTCTGTCAGTCCTCACACTGAGCAAAGCCTGGTTCATCCCTTTGATTCCAATAGCAGTGTGAAGAGCATGAAGCACTATTTGGGGTGGTCATGTGTGACAGATTCTGGATTAGAGATGGAGTCAGCTGACATTATTGCCTGTCATTAAAAAATCAACATCTAGAACCACAGAGATCTGTGGTGCTGAGGGCACATTTTTGTTCTTAGAAAAGAAATAGTTACTGCATTACAGCTGTCACTATGGTAACTCCTCCAGAACGGACTCACTGAAAACACAATTCACCCGTGGCTACTGATGACAAATCAAATCAGAAAGCTGGAGGATGGATCCTCCTCCCACACCAGTGTAATAGAGGCTTGACTTCATTTATCTGCATTATCCAAGTCTAAGATTAGCATGTGTAATTTCTTATTGTTCAGGATGTGGGATTTAAATATCACATATGTGTGGTAACCAAATTTCAGACCCTGGTCTTCACCAAGAAGTCGAGCAATTCACTGATGTGCTGCATTTCCAGGCTACAGCCAGAACAAAGTAATTAATTTCACATAGCCCTCTGCCAGCTACCCTCGTGCGTACTGCACCCTTCCTTCTAACTGTGTGAAAATTCAGACAGCTTTATTTTAAAAGCAAAAATAAGAGGAGAACATGATTACCTAAAACTAGAAACGCATATCTGCCTATTACTGGAAAAATGTATCTCTCCCTGAACGCATTTTAAATGGTACAAAAGTTCACACAGTGCATTAGTAGTGGCTGTGTTTTCTCCGAGCACTCTCCATCTCTGAGGCAGCAAGAGTGTGTATCGTATAGTACTGTGCTTGTTGTGGTCTGTATTATATTTATTTTTCTTACAGAGCAGATTAAACAGTCCTGTAAAACCTGTGAAACAGGGGCAGGGCAACAATAAGATCTACAAAAGTTCTTTCAAACCCCTTCCAAAAAGAAGGCTTGCACACTTAGTACTGTGGGTTTCAGATGTTTCAGAGTCTCTTTTTCTATTTATCACTTTGAAAAGAATCTTTACATCTACCAGTGAAAAAGAAAAGTGCTAAAAACATCCAAGTTCTCCCAGATAAACAGCATGTGTAAGTAGACTGTAGATATAAACTCCCTAGTCTGCCAGCTACACAGACCAAATCACCGAGGCTGTCGTGGTCATTTACATAGGGGAGCCACTTAAAATATCTCTCCTGAGAAAAATAACATACATGGAAAATAGAAATAGCTACAATTCAGCCCATCAAGAGCTGTCTTCTAATCTAGTTCTTCCCACTCTGACTACATTTGTATGTACAACAGCCACTGATGGAACTGGTCAGCCTCCAGATCCCACACGTGGATTTGCTCTTTCCAGTGAATAACCCTGGTAAGAAGGTGCAAGAAAAAGCTTTGGACAACAAGCCTGAGTTAGCTGCTCGTGGTTGCAATGAGTGGTCACGTGCGAGTTTTTTCAGGGCTTGCTGTTTCACTGGGTGCTACTGCTAGGATGAAGAGTATTTAGCATCACATTTGAATTCAGCAAGAGTTGTAGGTGCTCAGCACTCGTAGAAATTAATCCACGTTGGCACTAATTTAGGTCCCTTCTGTTTGTTTGGTGCTGAACAATGGTATGAAGTTGTTAAGCACCACTGAGACTATGCCATTTGATAGAGGAGCATGTGCCTCACCAGCTAATGAGAATGGAGGGTTAGAGCCCCACAAGCCCTTTGGTAATTTCATGCTGGCAGTACATAGTGCAAACCAGACAGGAACCTAAACACTCTCCAGAAGCAGAGCCTGAGATTCGGAATTCTTCCCCCCCCCACCCCCCCCGAAATAAGACATTATGAAGGAACAACATGGAGCTAACCAGCTGGCTAGGAGAATTGGGTTCTCCTACTGTACATACAATGTTTTTTTCACACATTGACCTGTATATATTTCTCTGCAAAATCTGCTGAATCCTACCTTTAAACACACTGAAGCGGAAAACCTTGCTGAAGTGATATCCAGATCTGTCGAATTTGGGATTTAATGCTCTGATAGCCATTCTGCAAGCAGAAGCCCTGAAAAAAATTTGTTAAGCACATTAACACCTCAATTAATTTGCAACAAGTTTGTCATCTAGGAAAGGGATCCAGCTTTTCCTTACATCACTTGAAGATCTGGAGCTGTGCTTCTACCCATGGCCCTCAGCTGAGAGTAGATGAAACTTGCCACTTGCATGCTAGGTTCCTTCAGCACAGCATCAGCTAATGTCATCAGTATTGGAACACCTGGCTTGGTTTCAAGCAAAACCACTGCAGCTAACATTCGGACCCGAGGATGAATTTTGTGATTCAGGAAGATCTCAAGGGTAATAGCTTGGACCTGACAATAAGAGATACATTCAAATATACTTTAACATTTTACTCATAACCATTTGTCACTGGTGAACAACCTCTTCATCACTAATACAGTAAATTTTGCATTATTTAATTCTTATGGCAGCAGTGTTCTTGGTTTCACATAGTCTGAGGGCTGGAAGAGGCACTATGGGAATGTAGTCTGACTTCCTACACAATAAAGCCAAGGAACCTCACCAGATAACTTCTACATCGTCTATCATCTCTTTTTGAGACACGGCAAAATATATCTGGGGCACAACCACTCTAGGTAAAGGAGATTTCATGGATCCTTTATGTGCCTGAGAAGTGGTTTCAGTGATCGCTTACCCCTATGCCTAGATGTATGACTTATTTCTAATTGTTTGATCTCCTGGGGCCCTTTCTGTTAAATAATTCAATAAAAATGAAATTAATAAACGCCATCTTACTACCAGAAATTTTTTTTTACAGTGCAAGGCCACGCTCTCAAATGAAAAAACCCATCCAGAAAACTTCAACAGACTTTGGACCCTAACTCCTACCTTTGTTATTCTCTCCTCCTCCTCCACTTTTCCCCGTCTAGCTCCTGTACTCTAGTAAATTGTTTCTTTATTCTGCTGCTTAAAAGCATACCCTGGCACACTATTGTCTGTGGATCAGTATGTGCACTCGAGCCAGGAATCATATGCAAAAAATGAGTATAATGGAAAAACTGATACAGATTAGCAGAATACTTAATGAAAGCTTTTATTTTACTTTTTATACTAAGAATAGACGTATAAAATTTAAAAAAAAAAAAAATCTCGAAAATGCAAGGTTTCCTTTTAGAAGCAGATTGCTTTAAGATGAAAATGATTGCAAAGTGATGTTTGTGGTGGATGAGTGTAGCCTGTGTAACCATTGTATGTGCTATCTAATCATTACCTTGTTCAGGGACAAAAGTCACATTTAGTAAATGCTCTGCTTATGACTTAAACCCACACAATGCCTGCAAATTTCTAATTAGGATGCAAACCTCTGGTATCTATTTACAATAAGGTCTGGTCTTGAATTATGATTAGATGTGATACTCAGTATTAAATGTCAGTTCTCTGAAAAACTTGTTTTCTGGATTTCTCACATACCAAAGCTGGAGTAGCACTAAACACATTTTTGGTCATTAATTTAGCTTTCTGTCTAATGTCCTTGGGAAAAAACCCAACATTTGCCATGGAAATACCAATTTGTCTTCAGCAGCAGAGTAAAGGATGTATCCTTTTAATGGGATTTTTGTTGCCATCTGAGGTTAATGTCAAAAGGAAGAAGACATGCAAACTAAGGAATGCTTAAGTATTCCTAGGAAAAAAAAAAACAAACCACAACCAAAAAACCAACCCGAAACGTATTACAGCTCTATCTGAAAAAAAAAAAACCAAAAAAGGTCTGCCTTCCGCTCATCGCCCATCATCGATTAGCAGCCTTGTGCTGTGTTATCAGAAGTGCAAAGGAAGCAGCTTTATTTCTTTACCATTTTGGGGTCTTTCATGCCTATGTTTTTCAGGGCCATCACAGCAGTGGCATGGACCTTGAGTGGCAAATCAGAGGCACCAGTTGCATACCCTGGCAAAAATTTCTTGATGTGCTTGATGCTGGCTGGATGTCCTACATTCCCAAGGGCTTTCAAAGCCAGGGACATTTCTTCTGTGTTAGACTTGCTCAATACCTCTCCTGCAAAGCCATGAAGTAGCTGAAAAAAGAAAACAAATCTTCTGTTGAGTTCAATTCCAGCTCTTATCTATATCCCATCCCTCAGCCTATTCTGAGGTTTGACTTCGATAATTTCAGTTTGTTCAATTCGCTTATTTTAAATACTTTCAAATTCTTTTTGTCCTCATGAATAGGACATTTTATTCATAGAACAAGTGTAGCCAAGAAAGCTGCAGTGAACAGCTTCTTCATCACTATGCCTTAAAGTTATCAAGTAAGATTTTTAAAGGAAAAAATAATGGCTAGGCGCTGGTTCCCACTGCCCTTTGGACTGAGTTGGGAACCCTGCAGTAATGCTGTTTGAATATCTCCGTCTCATGGTTGAAGACAGGCGCAAAAACACAAGACAGTAATCTTCTTCAGACCCTTGAAGAAGATTCCTGGAGATATGACTAGTTGTGGTGCCCTGAACTTCAGTTGTGACAGTCACTAGTTAGCGTGGATTAAGATCTAGCAATGAGATCATCAGGGCATTTTACAACCTTCATCATGAGCAGCTGGATCACACACTTACATTCATGTGGCAAGGGTGGAAGTAGTGCTCTAATGGCTGAGAATGAGGAAAGAACTAAATGCTGATACATACCTGTTTTCAAAGCTAACAAGTGGCTCTAACACAGGAATTGAGATGTTCTAAAAGAATTTCAGCACAGTTCCTGCGCTTTAAAATACCACACTTTGTGATCCATTGATGGAGTAGAAGCAGTCCCTTTGATATTACTAGTCAAATGAACAGGCATGTGAAACGCATCGAAGACACCTATACAGTCATTAGCTTTGGGAAAGAATTTCTATTCCTCGGCACGGGGCTTCTCAAATTTAATTAAATAAAGAGCATTGGTGGCAACCATAACACAGGAGACGCATGTAGGAATGTTGGCCATGCCTGTGTAATACAGGAAAGAATTCATTAAGGCACATGATGTATTGGGACCACACTGCTCTTACTGAGGGTGGGGGACCCACCAGTGTTGAAGACTGAAAACACCTATTTCTCTTTCCCTCTCAATCACTGGCTGAGTGGACAACTGCTGTAAACCATGACATGCATCTCTAGAACTAGGAAATGCTATTTGCTGCCTATTTAAATTGTTTTCAGGCCCACTGATTAAAAGTAGTGCAGTATTTCAGTAATTACTACTGAAAGCTTTTAGTCTATGTGGATGAGTGGGCTCTGCTTCTGGCTGAGGAATGGCTGGGCTACATGACTTTGGACAAAAATCTGGGCTTTTGTGTCACCCAGTTTATTTATAAGTATATATAAGTACCCATAATTTAAGTCTGTCAGAGCACTGTCATGGGACTTCATTAATAATTGGCAATAAAGCACTCTGAGATACCCAGATAGGAAGTGCTAGGAATTATATGCTTCTTCCTCTCACACTCTTTTGTGTGTTAATCTAAAGATAAAAATGCTGTGTTTAACCAGCTGGGGTTCCTTCCCCCAAAGGAAATGCTGTAGTGAAGTGAAATACAGGCTTCTGAATAATGAAGAAAGAACTCAAGGCTTAATCTTTCTTTTAAATGATAAATAACAATGTGGTTACCTGGAGACATTCTGAGCAGGAGTCTGATGAAGAGCACTGTTTGTGGCACAGTGATGCGTAGCTGAGGTGGCAAACCTTTCCAAGTGCTGTACTCGAGCGTGGACAGTGTTTTTTCACGATGAGCTGGGGAGAAAGCAGTTGTTCGTTACTACTATTAATGAAGAGCAATGACACGGAAAAATATGTTTCTGCCAAAAGGCAAAACCAGGCTCGTGATTTTTTTGTATTGATGGGTTTATAGTTAATCAGTGAATATTACTGCATTTAAGGGTAGCAAGCTGAAACACAGGAAGTTCCACCTCAACGTGAGGAAAGACTTCTTCACTGTGAGAGTGACAGAGCCTGGAACAGGCTGCCCAGAGAGGTTGTGGAGTCTCCTCTTGTGACTTCCAAGACCCTCCTGGATCTGTTCCTGTGTGGCCTGCCCTGGGTGACCCTGCTCTGGCAGGAGGTTTGGACTTGATGTTCTCCAGAGGTCCCTTCCAACCCCTGACATTCTATGATTCTATGACAATGCAACTGTAAAATAACATTTGGAAGGCAGATCTGTTGCTTTTAGCATTTCAGATTCAAATCTGGTATAGGCTATAATCCAAAATCACCCAGTCAGGGAATGGAAAACCACACATTATTCAAGGAACATTCATCCTTATTTTCTGATTGCCTCAGCTATAGGGACAAAAAAAAAAAAATTGAGACACCTCAGTACTTTGGTCAGACAGGAATATTTTGTATAAATGCAGGAGGTGACAGGAGGCACCAGCCCTCTGCTTCCTTGAGTGGGAAGCAGAGTTGTTAAACAGTAAGAGTTGGGCTGTCATGGTTTTTACAGGGGGCAAAGCTCTAGTCTGAGATTCATGGTTCTCCACCTAGGGGTAGGAAGAGACAAGTTCCTGCACCTGTGCATAGAATTAGACCCTGCAGAAGAGGAAAAAAATGTAAAAATCATTAGACTTTCTCCAACGTGGGCTGCATATTGGCATCATTCCCTTGATTTTGATAGATCTGCTCTGATTTATAACCCATGCTGCTAGGTCATTCACGACGAATACATGGATATAACAAACAAGTATTTCTTACTCCCTAGTCTTTGTAGACACTTAGAGATCTAATCTGATGTAACTATAAAGTATGTTTGGATGAAGGGAGACTAGAAACCACTGTTTGCAGCAGGGGTATTTTACTCTTCCTTTTCTGTTTCATTCTGGATTCAGTTTTGCCCTTACGATTTGCATCCTCCTCCCCCTTAGGACAGAAAATAAACTCCTTTCTACCTCACTAGAGGATATAAAACCGTTATATTTTCAAAGCCTTTGCCAACTTGTCAAAGGAATAAATATGGCAGATGCTAAAATCAGTAAAGAGAGATTTGAGAGTGATCAGAGAATCCTACTGTTGCTTCCTCCATCACGTCCCGAGTTGGTGCGCTTGAGTGCAGGGCCACAAGCACTGTCTGAGCTGCTTCCCAGCTGGTGAGTTCTTGCTTTTCCATTTTATGCCTCAAGAACCTGAGCGCACGGTGACTGGCAACTGCAGGGATGATGTCCAAAATGTACCGCCTGTAATGGGAAAGGCAAGGACCATTTTCCAGATCTGCATTTGAACATAGTCATTCCATATGACCTCCATCCAACAGAGTTTATCAGCAGAAGAGTCACCACTTCTATTGCTCATACCTGTATGCTGGCCGACCAGAGAATTGCTTCCACACCGACTCATAATTCTCCTCATTTGCTGCACGGAAGAGGTGTATAAGCTTGAGGACTTTTGCTGGTGCATCACTGGGAAGCTGTTCAGACGTGGCCTCTACTAGTTCTTGCAGGCTTTCCTCTATCTGCGGGAAGATCACACGCATCGTTTCCCATATACACAGATGCCAACCTCCAACCAAGAGTCTGTCCAGTGGCCGACTTTTACCTGGCTTTCCACATTTTTTATTCTGAATAAGTGGACAGGAAGCTGAAGTAATTCACTGCCAAACTGGTACTGAAGTGACCCACGATTCTGGTATTCTTTTGGTGGGACTGCTGCCGTCTCCTTCTGCACATCAGTCAAAACAAGTTTCTGCCTGCAATGGAGAAATACACAGAGATAACAACACAAGATGCAGGGTGCAAACTAAGGAATACAATATTTCTTCCTCCCTGCATTGCAATGCAACTACAGTTGATTCAAAAGGGTTTTGTTATTGAAAGGCAAAGTTATTTACAAAGAGATTCATCTGGACATGACGCTCAGAACCGTACTCCGAGAAGGTGTGCACAGCAGGGCTCAGATCAGAGCCAGCCTTTGCCTTCCTTTGGGAATAACATGGCTTGAGACTTTAAGGAACGAGTGGGAGGTGAGAAGTTAGGGCCCGAAGAGCATCATAGGAACTGCGTGTTGTGCCTTAAGGAGTAAATTAAGGATTACAGGAAAGTAACTGATGGGAAACTTTTTCAGAATTTATCACTTAATTTAAACCTTTTAAGAAGTTCATTAAAGCTCTTTGGTGTCTGTGCCTCCTGGAAGCTTCAAAAAGAGTGGGAAATTGTTAGATACAATGAGAAATGCTACAATCTTTTTACTTGAACTATTATAAATCCCTCCCCGTTTTTCCTGGCAAGTTGAATGTCCAGGGGACTGCAGAAGATAAAAGGTTCTCACGAGGACTCAAATTGGATTTCCCAAACAAAAAGGTCCAGGATTAGTCTTTGGAAAAGTACTCAAGTTTTTGGAAACTTTTCAAGGAGCATCAAACCTTCATCCTTTGTTCTGAAGAATAATTCTAACGACAGACCATCTCTGTAAACATCTGCTATCTTTGTGACATTTTCAGCTAAAGGGATGCATCCTATCCCACCAGTGATGTTTAAAATAGGTCTTTCAGGGCACTACAATAAAGTTAGGCATTTGTACTGAATCAAAAACATTCCAAAAGCAATATTGCTGTACTACAAAGTATTTCAAAATCTCTGTAGAAAATCGGCATGTTTATTTTGGAATCTCAACGATGATCTTCTGTATCATTTCTATCCACTCCTTCCATATGGATTTTAGATAACTGCTGCAGAAAATAGCATATAACTGCTTTGCAGACAAGCCACTGGGATTTGAATAGAAATCACTACAGAATCAGCAGAGATTTTTCTTTCTCTCTTGAAATTTTATACAATTATCATTGGCACTTGGGTCACAAAATGCAAAGTCAGGTACATTTAGATGGCTTTAACTCCCCCTTCCAGAACATGATGAATCTATTATGTCGTCTTCATTTTGGAAATGATGTGGAATGGATGGGAAAACGTTATAAACTGAAGAGAAGAGCAAATTAATACTAAAGATAGGATTAAAATGGTGAAATGATAGTAAACCTCTCTTGGCTTTGAAACATGCTGCTAGAAGCTTAAGATGAAAAGGTCTGAAAACTCATCTCCAAATGTTGCAAAATCTTGATGTTAGGTTTTTTTGGTGGTCTTGTTTGTTTGGGTTTTTTGTTTTGTTTTGTTGGTTTGTTTTGGGTTTTTTTTCCACCACAGAAAGTGTATGAAGACTTGGACATATCCAGACCTTCCCAGCTATCTTATATGTGGCCCCTTCTGCTGAGCAATGCAAAAGATCCAGAGAAAATGGGAAAAGCAGAGGCATTTAAAATTAATCTGGAGGATTAATACCCAAGGAAGAACAGTAAGGAAGACAGTCTATTCAGGCTTGCAAAAGGAGAGTTTAAATCAGCAGAAGTCCATTGGCTCCAGACAGTCTCACTCACAACAACCTATAATTTGATAAAAGCACTACTCTTGTACCTATCCTCACTTTGACTGCAGGAGAGACTAAAGCCACTTTCGCCTTTACTGTTGTTTTTTGTTTGGGGTGTTCTTTTTCTTGGTTAGCCAAACTGAATGTGTTTATCATATTAATAAAGATAATCAATGATTTATTGACATGAATTTTCTGATGGTTTCCACAGCTGTCTATGATACCAATAGACTCTTGCAGAAGCTAATGTATCAATGCAAGATTGCAGCAGCTGAAGAGTGGAAATCAGGTCTATCTTCTTTACATTGACCTTTACAGAAAAAGCCTCCCTCTTCAGTAGGATAGTCCCGTCTACAGAGTCCAGCCATAAAGTAAAATTTTTTTCAAGACATGATTTTGATGCAGATTTTCAAACCCTGAAAGTTTAGGGGCTTGTGCTAAAAATAAGCACGGGTATAATTTCATTCTCAGTTTGCTCCAAACTTGTTTAAGAAATATGCAAAATTTGCTGTGGAAAAGTAAATACATTTTACATGCCTTGTGCCCAATCTTTTTGCAATAAAACACGATTGTCTATCAAGAAACAGTTTTGATGAGAGATTTGCAAGCAGCCCACTGTACTTAGGAAGTGTATCGGAATCCAAAATCCTATCGAGGTTTCTTGTGAACTAATCTCCAGGGTCTCTTACTGCATTATTATTTTCTAGGGAAGTCTCTTTCAGTGAGTAACTGTCTTTCAAAATATTTTACTGCAAATATATTAGTTCACAATTTTTCAGATGGAATTACATTTGTTTTGGCTTTTCTGACATAAATCAAATATCCCTGAGAAATAAAATAGTCAAACCTTGCCAAGTTTAGCTAACAAAATTCCAATAGCGATGTGCATGTTTCAGATTTACAACTAACACTCAAGGTTGTTTTTATGAACTGTTTGGGATTTTATGTAATTAAACACTGGCAAACAATAGGCTGTGGAAGTAAAGGATTGGAGTTTGACCAGATCACTGAGATGCTGAGTTAGTTGCTGAATTAAAGGTATATATACAGTACCTTGCTTCTACTATAGCATTTCCTCCCGTTATCTCATTGAAGGGTGCAAACTGGTGGATTTCCTCAACATCAGCCTGGGTAATTACAGCTTCATTGCGTGTATATTTAATTTTGTAATTGTAAGTAGCAGTTGCCCGGGAATTCTTGTTTCTCTTTATAATATTAAAAAAGAAAAGAAAAAAAAAAACAAACCAAAAGGCAAAGAAACAAAGAAAAGAGAAAGTCATTGAACTTCCAAATTCTGTGGCTAGAAGCTATTACATCACCCACTTCAAACCACTTATTTTTCAGCGCTGTTCACTGCCCATATGAGTGGTTTATGTGAATTCTGCGTGCACACTTCCACGGGAGAGGTCAGGCACACTGCCTGACTCTGTTACTTTTACTGCAAAAAAAAAGTTAGCTGCTTTTTCCCTTTCCCAAATATAAGTAATTGCTTATTCCCTTGAGAAGAGACATTTTCTGAGGAGAGCTGCAGTATAAACCACACAATTTCTTATTTCAAAGACAGGATTATAATAAGGTGGAACAGTATTTGTTGAAGTGAAAAATATCTAAACATTCTAGTTTGAAATACCTATCCTGAGTAGCAGAAAGTGGACATCATGACTATCTTTTTTACTCAACAGAATAGGTGAATTAACTCATGCTGGTAATTAATGGTTTCCAAGCCAGCTAGTTGGAGCTGGTTGAAGTGTGCCTGCAGCACATGACAGTCTGCAGCACAGACCTCTGCTGCTCCCTGGATCTGATTTCCATACAGAAAGGAAATGTTGATAACTAGACTGACTCTTCTCTCATTTTAAAGGTTAGAAAGCAAGAGATAGCATGGATGCCAAATGGCTCTCCGTATAAGAATGTAAAATATGTATGCATAACACCACTCTACTTTACCTGCTGGCAGGTCTGGCAGGGATGAGTATATGCTGAACCTGTGACCACCTGAACTTTCTCTTCACAGTTGTTGAGGTCCTTGGATTTGGTCACATAGACTAGGCTTGCTCTCTTGTTTTCCTGAATTGCGTACGTTGTGTTACAAATACCTCCGATTCCAGCCTGGCAAAAATGAGAACGTGATCAGAGAAGCTCATTCTTACCCAAACCCCCATCAGTTCCCCACTGGGACTACCCTGTCTAATTCTGTATTTTCAAAATTGCAGATAGAAATGCTTTTTTATTCATGGTACTTTCCAGAAGCAAAAGGGGGATGCTCGTTACTTTCTTCTCCTTTTTACATGTACAGGTTTCCAGTAAGCCAGAGTTTCACTTAGAAAACTAAAATTCTCCAGAGTTTTACAGAGACAAGATTTGGGGCCTCAGAAGAGGTGAGTAACAATTTCCAGTTAGAGCTGTCGATTATAAAATACAATTTGAGGAATATTAATAAAGAGTGCCAAAATAATTTGATCAGTCAGAATAAAATCTCAACAGCAAAGCATTTTAAGGTTGGAGATGACATTCTTCCCTTAAAATTTGCTTTTATTGACAGCTTATAAATGCCTGTGGAACAGGCCTTGCAATATCAGATGATCTGTCACAATATGAACAGCAATAATTAAAAAGAATTTGAGGATAGAGGAGTTTTGATTGTGGGTTTTCTTCAGTTAGCAGTTCTAGTTCAGATCCTCAATAATATTTCAAGTGTATTTATTTATAACAGCTCTTAAATCTCCTCAGTCGGTGAGGAGATTTTTTGGAGAGGAAAATATTTGATTGCATTTTAGGAGGAAGGGTTATTTTCGTGATTTTTTTTTTATTGTTATTGATAGCATAGCCACTCCAGAGAGCAGCTCTGGGCTATGTCAGAACAGCAAAATGGTCACGTGGTGGTTAGGAGGCAAGACATACCCACTTCATCTTTAGCTTAACAGCATTCCTAAAGACACTGTGGCTTTGGTAAGAACTAGAAATAAGAATTGTCCAAGATTTCTGAAGGACTTATACTCTGGAAATACAGCTCATCTGCAGACTCTGGGGTGTAGTAGACACATCTAGACTTTAAGTGACCATGTCCAGCCCACTGGGCTCTGTGGGATGAAGTAGCCTTCTGCCTAGCTGGACTTTATAGCTGTCTGCAGTTTGTGGCTAGCTCAGATATCCTTCCCCTACACCCTGCCAGATGGGATGTAGACTTTCCCTGGTTAGTCCTTTAAATCTCTCTGCAGCTCAGATTTTTGGGACTACTAACGCTTATCTTCCTTTACAGAGTGACTTGAGATCATCAGCAAGGATGCCAATGCTCATTAATCAGTTGCTGTCTGAGAAAAACAAGGAAAACTTGGAAAGGATTCCAGGAGGTGAAGACACTGCCCAGCAGCAAGAGTAGGACATACTGCTAACTGAATTAGAAAGAATGAAAATGTAAAACTAGATTTGAGAAAATAGCACTGCAGAATGTGCACCACCACCCCCTGGGTTCTTATGTGCAGCAAGCAGCATGAAAATATTAAACCATGTAGTTCTCAGAAACAACTCTACTCACATTAAAAAAAAAAATTATAAAAAAAAAAATATTTTTTTTTAAATTAAAGTTACTCTGGTCTGCA
>JAAGNO010030726.1:95817-119295 GCA_033439905.1 Ceryle rudis
TTAAATTAAAGTTACTCTGGTCTGCATTTTCAATAAAAATAACATTAAAGTATAATAATTTCAAAGCATTTGCTGATCTCTGAATTGAATGTAGTCTAATCAATGTAAATATGGTTTCAGCAAAACTAAACACATTGCAGTTTCTGTGGTGAATAGTAATATCAGATGATTTGCCTCGACTAAGATATTAAAACCTGAAAAACAGTGGAAGCTCCAACAGAGCATCAGCTACAGCTGTCAAAGCTGTTGAAGTAATGTCATGGAATATATACTGGTTTCCTCCTAAAAGAGGAGCTAGAAGAGGTTAAAGTACATATGATTGGTAAAAAAACCCTGAAATTACTGTTAATTTAGCTTTGATCTTGTGCTGTACATTCAAGCTTGTTTTAATACAGTCTTCAAATGTTCTGTAGGCTTCAGCTTTCAGAGGAGGTTACTTTCTCTAGAATCACAAGACAGATTTTCTAAGGGTCTGGTGCTGCGAATGCATTTTCTGAAATAGGTTGATAAACTTCAATTAAAAATCTGCTATTCTATTGTCCTGTGTAGCTACAGCTTCACCACAAGGACAACTTAATCCTGATTTCCCACAATTAGGTGTTTCTCATTAGGGACGTTTACATCAAGGATGAATTCAGAAAATGCAGTAGAAGAATATGAAGAGAAGTCTTATTTATATACCAAGTGACCACAAACCCAAAAGCTCACCTCCTGTAAGCTGTATGAATGCTGCATCTTCTTTATATTTAGCTCCAGCACATTCAGAACCCCTCTGTAGATGTTGAGAGCATCATCTGAGACAGAATCAGGAGCCATAAGGTTTCCAACGTGGCCATTGCTATACTCGAACTTGATGGGAGTACTAAGTTGCCCAGTTAGTACCTGGGTCAGTTTGAGCGATCGAGAGAATGAGGTTGTAGGCCAGACACCGTTGTATTCTGCTGCTTCGATTGAATGAATCTGGAATAAAGCGGGGATAGAATTCCTCTTTCATTTTTTCAGTCAACCTCCTTCAATGCACATAAGCATCTAGAGCTTTAAGAATGTCAAAAAGACACTTTTAAAGAGGGCAAAGCCTCCTCAAAGGGAAAACTTAAAAGTTGTCATTTAACATAGCTAGTATTGATAGAAGTATTTCCATAGCTAAAAGAGAGTACTTGAAATGACTGTCACATTTCCTTAGTCACTGGACTCTCTTCTGTTTCACAGATAATCCGTGTTGCCAAAGGTTGACTTGTATGAATAAATGAGCCAGAGAAGAGCTGCATGAAACAGGTTGCTACCCAAAAGTAGCATGGAAGATCTGCAGGAAATTGCAGGAGAAAGTTAATGTTCCAGAAAGCATCATTAACTCCTGGCGTGAACTCTGCCGCCTCCCTCACTGGGGTCACCGAGCGCAGACAGCAGTCACAAACTAATAACAACACGGCTGCTGGGGCAGCCAGATAGTCAGAATTAGTTTCAGCAGTGGAGAGCAGATTACAAAAAAAAAAAAAAAATAATAATTTATCCTCCCTACGTGTTTTGCTGCGGAGCCGAAGGCTCAGGCGCTGGCCCCAACCACACTCTACACTTCACACACCAGCCCCAACCTGGGGCACGTCCAGGCAAGTAGAAAGTTGTGCTAAATTCTGAATAACTGGAATCATTTCTACCCCATGGGAATGCAGTGTGTTTAGCTTAGTTTCTCAGAGGACACTTCCCTTCTATATATTTTGACAATTTAAAGAGACTTTTCTCTGACACCTCAGGCTGGTGATGTGATGCAGGACGCGGATTAATCCCTCCAAAAGCCACACAAACTAAATCCTCGGACGGCAACCCGCCGGAGACTGCGCTTTCATATTTATTTTTGTTATTGTTGGTGGAGATCACTGCCAGCCCCAGTAACTGAAGCTTACAGAGGAGGCTGTTACAGAGCAAATCCCTCGTGCTGCCTCTTGGACATGCTTCTGGCATATTGCACGCGGGCAGGTTTGGTACTGCTCTGCAGGGTCAGGGAGAGGTAGTTTTTCCAGCCTGGGGGCCCAGTCAGGACTTGGGCTGTCTGCTGGGTTTTGAGCACAGCTGGCAGTTCTTACTCATGGGGCTGCGATTCAAAAACTGCCAGCTGGAAACTGCCCAGGGAACATGGCTTTTTGCTGGGGCTGAATGAGAACTAGTAGGCTACAGATGAAAGATTAATTCCCTGAACCATCCCTTCGAACCGTCTAATTTAAATATAACAGCAGCAATATAAACTTCTCCCAGAGCAGGGAATAAATGTATTGTTACCTTTAGCTTCGAACTTGCCCAAAAATCTCATGTTGTGATTTGTTTCTTTTTCTTCTTTTTCATGCCTGAAATGATTTCTGGGTGGTTTGTGGGTTTTTTTTGGTTTTGTTTTTGTTTGTTTTTTGAAATGGAAACTTTTCCAAATGCATTAGGGCGGGTGAAATGGTGTTGGAAGGTCTTAAGGAACAGGAGTCAGTTTTTGGTGAAGACCCACCCACCCTGGCACACCATGAGCTGTTCCAGCAGGTATCATTGATTTCAACAGGAATCATAGAGTCATATGATTCTATGAATGGGGGAGGATTTGGGGTGAGGACAAGACTGCTCCTGCCTCCTCTCTACCAGGGAAGCCTTCTACTCACCAGTGCAGACGTGTGGCTCTTATTCCCTTGGTTTATTCCAAAAATAAAAATCCATCCATTTGCAAAGGTCATGGAAAAGTAATATTTCCCATCTAGATCTGTTATAATTCGAACTTACAAAAACACCTAGTAACAGAAGGCTAACTCAGGCTGGAAGTCTACAGCATTTATAAGCATTTATCAGACAGTCGCCAGTCTTTCTAATCTGAAGTTTTCAATTTGCCAAATAAAAGCTTTAAAAAAGATCATTTTTTTCTTCCAAATACACAGAAGACTAAGTGGAGTTTGTGTAGAGCAATTGATGGGTGCGTTTCAATACATTCATTAGAAGCACACATAGGCTTCTGTTAAAGGCAAAACTGTTTTTCACATAATCAAAACTCTTAGTAATTACTCAGCATGCAGTAAAAAAATATACAGCTGAGGATGACAAAGAATGTCATTTGGGACCCTGCAGAAAAAGAAGCCACCAGATGACATTAATTATGCTAAATATTGAAACACATCCAGCTACTGTAGCATGTTTTATTGCCTTTTATTTGGTGGTTACGAAATCAGTTGATTAAATAATCCTAGGTTGCACCGTTTGGAACAATTGGATTGATCCTGTAATAAATTATCGTGCATTTCAAATTATGTTTCATTGTCTCCCTGACCACAAAGCAGAAGAAATCCTTCAAGCCCAAGGTTGGCTTGAGCTGAGAATTACCTGGCAAAGTGCAAATAGAATTTAGGGCACTGCATAAAAAAGCAACAGTGTCAGTTACGTTCTCCCCGAGTAAGCACAACACGTGATGAAACTTAATTACTCCCCAAAAACTTGAAAAAAGAAAGTTGAGTATGAAGAGAATTTTACCTTTCAAATGGAATAGGTTTTCTTACCCTAATAAGACAAAGTTTTGGCCCAATACCACTAATTTCCACTTTACTTTTTATTCTTATTCCAGCTCTTGCAAGTCCTTTCTCTGGAAGTCCACTGAGAAGTATGCTTTCATAATTAAACGTATAAACCTTGTTCTCACTGAAATCGGGTTCTGCAAAGAAATGGTTCCCATAAAACATTATAGAGACTATACAGAACATATTATGGTACCTGTATGAGAATGTATGGAACAAAAAAGATGAATCTGTTCATTTTTGCATTGCACCTGAACAAAATTAGCTGTTGTAAAATTATATTAAACATTGATATACTTTTCAGATTCTATTTTGAATTTCACTCATTATAATTATATTAGCTGATAGGAAAATTACTTACGGTAATTAAGATGCTGGCTCCCTGAAAGAGAAGGAAAAAAAAAAGAGTAATGAAATGACAAAGTAAAAAAAAAAAAAAGCCAACCAAACCCAAATGTTAATGTATTTTAGTATGAAAGGCTATATCTCATCTTGTACATATGGCATAATTCTTTCTAATTAACTTTACTTCTACTTCAGCACATAGCCAAAACCATATTTTTTTTTTTTTTTACTAAACAACAAAAAGAAATTGTCACGAAATGCTTTTTTCCATAAAATGTTAATGTTCATGTTTGTAAGTGAACTATATTTAAATGCTGAAACCTTTTCCTGAATCTGGTATTTTAAATTCATCAAAGTGAACAAGTTACTTACCCACTAGGGTTAAAACCAGGGCTAAAATCAAGCCCCTCATGATGGGGATAAAGTAAAGGTGAACATGCTGGGTTCTCTTTATAAAGGCTTGTGTCATCACATGTTTCTTTTGGCATGTTAGTCTGACAAACAAGCATATTTTAGAATGCGTATTGATCAATCAAAAATAAACATTTCTGAGGTCACAAATGCTGACAACTTCAAATCAGCTCATGATTTTCCATTACTTTACTTTCTGTGTGAAACTGAGAATTCATTTTCAAAATAACTTGCTTGCTATTTTTTCCCCATTCCTCCACATTATAGTTATATAGTAAAGCAATAATTAAAAATTAAAATTCAGTAAAAATACTTCCTCAACTGTAACTGAAATAAGTGAGCTTTTCTCTAATCATGTGTTCAATCTCCTGAGAATTTGCTCTTGCTAAGGGTCACAGCTTTGGAGACACACCTTGATCTGTCTCATGGAAACTCTCCTTTTAGAGGAGAGTGTGTGATTGATTTCTGAGATTTAAATACTTTAGAGCTCATAGAAATGCAACAAAAACCTCTCTTTCCATGGTATCTACCATGGCTGTCTTCGCAAACATATCTTATTACCCACACCTAGGAAGACAAATTTTGTCAATTAAACCTTAAAGTTTATCTTCTGGCTAATGGTTTATACTTGACCTTCTAGTCAAGGTTTATACTATGAAAACAGGAGGGAAATTAATTTCTGTGTTTATAAGAAGAATCTAAAAAATTGAGTTATGTTTCCAGAAGGATCCCAGTGAGTCACGATCTTCAGGTCCTTCTCAGGAGGTTCTCACAGGGCTCTGGCTGCTGCCACTCTTGGGAAAATATATCCAGGATTTCCCACTTGTAGTAGTAACATTTAGACCAGTCCTTAGCAAAACCAGCTGAGGAGGGAGTTTGCTTCTTAATCTGAAGTTGGTTTTTTTTAAGTGTTTAACATTTACTTTGAATTTAAGCTTGTCTTTTGTCTTTAAGCACAAATGGTAAATGAAATAGAACATAAAAAAACACCTGGGTACAAGGGTTATTAAGGGGTCATGAAAGAGAGCTCAGGAATGCGTATCTGGTATTTCCTCGAGGCAGTGAGAAGTACAACATACTTGCAACTAATGCACGTAGTCAGGCTGTTAGGCTCCATCCTCCAGGAGAAGAAGGTTTTCTCAGCTGTTGCTGCTCATGAGGGGAGGAGAAGGATGAAACCTGAGCACGGGTCCTGACCACCTCCACCATCAGGCCTATGAATATATGTACTGCAGACCACATCGCACCCTCCCTTGACACAATTACTTCATTTACTTGGAGTGATGCCACCTGACTAAGGAATAATAAAGTTTATTACTGTGCTGCCAATGTACCCGAGCTGTGTCCCTTCTACTCTCCTGCTGCTACCCGCAGTTGTGATGGCTGGACAAAGAGGGAAAAGCCAGAAAGTCAAATGAGGGCTGTCTTGTTTGGGCACCTTCACTACCAATACTGAATTTTAATATATGGGAAGTTATGGAATTGAATGAGTAATCAGACCTTCCTTGAAATGAAATATGTGTCTAGTCATTTTTTTTTTAAATATGACAGAGATATGAACCGTTACAAGAGATAAACGATTGGGTTGTTGGTTCAGTGTGGATTCAGATGGCAAAAAATTAAGTGCATGTGGATTTCCCCTGATGTTTTCTTCTAGGGTGCTAACTTGTGTGTGATAGAATCATAGAATTGTTAAGGTTGGAAAAGACCTCCAAGATCATCAAGACCAACCTTCTACCAAACACCTCTGTGACCACCAGACCATGTCCTGGAGCACATCATTCACCCATTTTTTGAACACCTCCAAGGGTGGTGACTCCAACACTTCCCTGGGCAGCCTGTTCCAATGCTTAACTACTCCCTAGTGCAGTAAAGAAATTTTTCCTAATATCTAATCTGAACTTCCCCTGATGCAACTTGTGTCCATTTCCTTGTCCTGTTGTTACTACGGAGAAGAGGCCAGCACCAATCTCACTACAGCCTCCTTTCAGTTAGGTCTCCTCTCAGCCTCCTCTTCTTCAGGCTAAACAACACCAGCTCCCTCAGCATCTCTTCATAAGAGATGTTCTCCTATCCCCTCTAAGCCATGAGCCACCAGCCTCTCCAGCAGAATGCTGCAGGGGACTGTGTCAAATGTTTTACTAAAGTCTGGGTAGACAACATCCACAGCTTTTCCCCCATCCACTAGGCAGGTCACCTGATCATAGAAGGAGATCAGGTTGGTCAGACAGGACCTGCCTTTCATGATACGGTAAGATGCCCCACATTTGTGGGCCCCAGTAGCACACCTTGTCCATCTAGAAATGCCTGCGGTCACATCTTTTGCAGCCAGAATGGAAGTAAATGCAGAGCAGCAGTATAATACTGTCAAAACCCTCCTGCTTTTGTGGCACAGCTTGAACTCTGCAGTAACATTGTGCTGTCGTGCTCAAGGAGCCACACTTCCACAGGACAGCATGTCGCAGAAAACAAATATATCCTATACAGAACTATATAAGTGAAATTATTAATTTAAGCATTGTTATTAACGGCGTATTGAAATAATGTTCAAAGGACATATCCGTAATAAAATGGAGCTGTAACATTCTTCAAGTTTAATAACAGGCTTTATAATTAAGGTGTAAAGTGAATAGATTTGTTCTAGCTGGGTAGTGAAAATACTGCATTTCTTTTTTGAATGGGGAGCACTGAGTCTAAACTCACAAGCAATATGTAGACACCTGATTGCTAGACAGCTAAAATAATTAAGGCTGTGCAGGTTACCATGTTCTCTTCATCTGCAGCGTGTCCTCTCTCTTTTTAATAGCTCCTCTCTACCCAAGCTTGTTTTCTAGGGGGTGAGGAGAAAGGGATCTCAGGATTGTTGTACCTGTTATTACTTTAAAGGCACAACCTAATAAATTCAGGAAGCGGAGAGGAGACAGCTAGAGTTTGATTGTCAGAGCATCAGGCTCTAATCCTTTCACCACAGAGCAGACGTGTCCCTCCAGCTAGCTCAGAAGGATTAAACAGCCCATCTATCTCTTTAAGGAAACGGATAAAAGGAAGAAAGGTGCAAGCCACACCCTTAAAAACCGTGGCATTTTTTCTTAAACATTCAACATGTCATGTTAGTGAGCAAGAAAATAAATGAAAAATAAAAACCAATGAAACAGGCCCTCCACAAACAACTTCCCAGTCCCAAATTTGGTTGCAGACGAAGGAGCTCTAATGTGGGCATGGGCTTCATACACAACCTGTATCTTTTTTTTTTTTTTAGCCATAAACAGTGAAGAAAAGGATTTTTTTTTTTTTAAGGGAGGAAAATATATGGTGTTGAGTATTACAGAGATCACCATGGTTGTATAAGGAGAGCAGTAAAAAGAGGTAGACTGCTTTGAATTTACAGGGCACTTGCACCATAAATGAAACATGAATACAGCCTAATTAACCTGATTAGAACTATTGCTTCTACACTGCAATTGTCTTTACATAACACATTCTGCTTGAGTAACAGAGCCTTATTATCTCCTCTTGTTCTGCCACCAATAGCTCTGCACTCTCCTTGTTCTGCATTCACACTGCTGAATTATGGTGCAGTGATGCAATTTCCATCCTGCTAATATATAGCCTAATGACAAATCAGGGATTAACAAAACAACTCCCAAGCAACTTTAGCAGGTTAAAATAGATGTCATCAGTTGACTCTGCTGCATGATTTTTAGCCTTCAGTTTTCCTCATTTCTAAAGATGAAGAAAACTTACTTAAAAAAATTAGGAAAAAAATTTCTCACCTTTTTCATACTTAACATTCACGCCTTGAATTATTTTTTTTTTTCCCTAAAAACATTCAACACTTGCTATTGTAGCATAGCCTCCAAAATAGTGTTTGATATTCTCTCCAGAGACTCTGGACATTGTCTAATGAATAAGTATGTGTTCTGTGTTGGGCTACATTGCCATATGTTGATTGTAGGATATATACAAAGGGATTTTATTACATTAGTTTGCTTTAAAAGGTGATTTTTTTGTTTGTTTGTTTTCTTTACTTCCACTCCTTTTACTAGAAAGAAACCAACAGGCCCAATTCCCTGCTGTTATCCCAGTTTGATGCTGGCACAGCACCAGCGGAGTGATAACTGTGGGAATTGGACACAAGGTTTGCAAAATGAAAGAAGTAGAAATGCTATTTATATCTTGTCTAGATTCTGGAGCATGCATGGCTTGAAAGACATGGTTGGTCCAGCTTTATCGTATAGCTGTAGAATTTTGTTTTGATAAATCTATTTTTCATTAATATCTGCTGGTAAATCAAAGCCACGTCTTCGTGCATTTCAATGAAGTAGTCGGTGGGACTGATCCTGATGCCTGTCCTTTCCAGAGAAAAAAGGAAACTTAAGGAAAAGAAGAGTGTGGAATCCAACTCTGACATTCTCAATCTAAACCCAGATTGTTTTCATACAACTCAGCTTTACTAAGATGCTCAAAGTGCTTTATTTTCATTCAAACACAGAAAACACATTCTGAAGCCTAACAGACCACTGGCATCACTATCATCATTGCCTCATCAGCCAGCATACTGATTAAGTGGCTTCAAGATTTTCCACCCCTTTCAGTATATATTATTTCCCAAGTCATTCAGTAGGGTTAAATGTTAGACAGCTTGCCATCTGAGATTTGAGTCATGTCATATTTGAGGACTGGTGTTTGCTATGTAATTCTATTGTACTAGAAGATAACTCCTCCAAGTTTATCTTAACCCTAACTTAGACTTCATGGTCACAGAGTGATTAGCTGCTGTGGCATTAGTACTGATGACAAATCAGTTAGCCCTGCAGTTTAGCCTTTTCATGTCTCTACCTCAGTGATTTTGGGATGAACTGGTGACTGCACATATAGGACAGCGGGGAGCTCTGTGTGCTACACTGTGTTCCCCTAATGCTGAGGTACTGCTTGTAATCACATGCTTGGTTACAGCTATCAGTGCTAGTCATTTATCCAGAGGGAAAAATACTTGTGTAAAGTTTATTCCAATGTACTCTGACTGTATAAAACATGGGCACTGTCGCGGGGACATGAGGAGATCCCAGGCCATACCACGTGTCTTAGGATGGACAGCAAGAAGAAGGAATGTACCTGGTTTAGCAGACTCAGCAACAACAACCCTTTTGCAGGAGGTGCTGTGAGCACATAAAAAAGTTGTCACTTCAGAAAAAAGACCCATGACCCTGTGTAATCCTGGGTGAAGATACTTTTCTATTTTCAGAGGAACAAGGTGGACAAGTCTTAGAAAAATGGAAATTCTCAACTCTTTCTTTTCCTCATATCAGGCCAAGTGTATTAGGGTTGCCAAATTTCAGGTTCTCCAAAGGAATCAGGCTTTTTTTTTTATTTTGTAAGTGTGGATTTGTACAGCTATATAATGAGTTCTCAAAATTGATACAGATTTTGTGGTTCTACCTCAAATGTGCAAGATTCTTCATGAATGAAGGGGAAAGGACTGACTTTTTTGCCTGAAAACCAGTATACTCAGGTATACTTTTCTGTTTCATACACCTTCAGCTTGGTGACTTATTCCCTTATACCACAGAACCACTGCAAGAACATGATGGATCTGGATCATCCCTTTCTAGTATCAGAGTATCAGATAAGTTTATGATATCAGGAGGAAGCTCAGTAAGAATTTACTCCTGTTACAGAATATATGAGATGTGTGATACCTAAGCTTCACAGCTCTGGGTCACTGTGACATTAGGTCATGGGCCAGATAAGATAAGCAGTGTATTATTCCTAAAGAAGGAGCAGATAATACTCTGCCAGTTCAAACAACAGGCATTGACTTTACCCTCAAAAAAAAAGAAAAAAAAAGAAGAAAAAAGAAGAAAAAAAGCAGAATCACCTCCCAGTATTTAATCAATGACTATGACTCCTAAGGATTAAAAAGTCTAATCATGTAAAAATCAGAACACAATTTTGTTTTTAAGTTCTTGTGAAAGTTAGTTCAGTAATAAATCGATCACCATATGTCCATATGTCTCATTACTTCGAAAGAAAGTTGCTACATGATTATACCCACTACACCACGTATTAATCATAATCCCATTTCCTCTATAAGACAACTGCAGTTTAAAATATTAAATGGAACACTGATGTTCATATCTGCTTATCAAGGACTGCACCACTATGATTCCATGTCACCCAGGAACATCAGAGGACAAGCTATCTCTTGAACACACCTTTGGCTAAGACTGTGAAGAAATAATTCCCTCCCCCACCCGCTAATATAAAGAATGATGTCTGAACAAATTGATATATCCAGGAGACATGGAATCTGGATGCAGATCCAGGGCAGCAATTTTCAGCTGACTGGTGTGTTACACTCTTACACAACCGCATTTTCTCCTATCTGGTAGAAAATTTCTTACCCATTTAACTGAGAACAATCCTAAAGTGTCATATGATCAAGACTGTCTTTTGCTGCAGGAAGAATTTAACACATAAGGAACACGACAAATGCTGTTTGCCAGCATGGCGTGTGCAGCCTTAATGGTTAACTGCTCAAATTCTATTTTCAAGGCTTTTAGTATGAGTATAGGTAAAGATAAAGGCATATGCTGGCTCGCTACACTCTCTACCCTGCACGGAAGTTAATGGTATCTGTTCATGGAGTTTAACTGGAGCTACATCCAGTATATCCTGACACTAATTTGCTCTTTGAGTAATCACTGTAACTTCAGTGCAAAGACTCAAGGAATAAAATAGTTCTCAATATGAATAGGGATTGAAATTCTGCTCTCTCGTAGGTATCTCTTGAAAAAGTTCTTTAAGCCTTTATTTCAGAAACCCTCCAGTTTCTTAACTGTTCATTTATTTATTCTTTTTATGTGAATACCTACATTAATTTCCTTTTGCTCGTCTCTGGAGAAAACACTAGGAAGACTGTTATTTTCATGGTATTCAAAGGTTAATGATGGGGAAAGCAAGTTTGGAATTTGATTTTCAAGGAATTCCTGTACTGAGAACAATACAATGTTGGTCTTAAAGCCAAAACTGGACATAATTGCCCATTTTTTTAAAAATTCTTCAGGGAAGGTAATGGAATGAAGTCAGGGAGATTCGCTTTCCTTTCTTCTCCGACATTTTAGTTGTGATTCATTCACAGGCTGAATTTCTTCTGGGATAAGCTGATGTAGCTCAGTCAAATTACGTGGAATTGGGGCAGTTTACCCCATCTGTGTATCTAACCCAATATTTTTAAAAGTTTCATGTAGGAAGATGTTGGTTGATGCTACCTTCTTGTTTTTCTAGAGGCTTTCTAAAAACAGTTAAAGTCCTTTGCACTGATTACTAGTGCACGAACCCTGTAATTGATAGTTATACTGCAAAACACAAAGAAACATAAGTATTATCTAGTACGTAATTGAAATGTTCCTATTCATTTTCCCAGAACATCTGGACATTCTAAGATTTAAAATGAAGGTGGAAGAAGTAAAAGCACATGGAAATTTGGCATCCTCTTCATTTAAAGATTGAATCAAGACCTTCCCTATAGCGAATAAAACTATTTGGATTCATGCATCTGGGAGTTTCCTGAAGTGAAGGTTGACTTTACCACTCCAGTCTGTACTCGTGCACTTATAAATAATTGCAGCATATGACCCTATGAGGTGTAATAAATACATGCATTTAGATTTTATATTTATTTTAACTCCTAACTAGTTATACAAACATTCTATACCACTTGCATTCTTGGTCTGGCCACCATGGGCATCAGCTCAGGTACCTACAAAGGTCATCTCACACAGAGTTACAGCAGAACTGACTATTAACATAGGCAAGACTCTTCATGCAAGAGATTTTTGTGTTCATAAAGCTCAAATCTCTTTCCCAGGGTAACTATTACTCATATGCATTAAAGATTTTTTTGAAATCTGTCCATGTTTAGGCTCTCCAGACAGGATCTTGGCTTTGTGTAGCAGCAGCACGCTGAGCTGTTATTCTACTAGATGATGGCAGTGCTGTTGTTGAACTTGGAGTCAAAAGGTGCTACCATTTTAGGTAGAAGCGTTGATACTAAATAATTCAGTGTCTTTCTGGAAGGTGGCAGCCCTATAACCTTTTCAATTCTCCTCACCAATGAATATACAAAGAAATGTTGCTAGAAGCTATGGAGGAGTGTGGGAACGGCTGGTCTTCCAGGCATAACAGTAACTGCTGGTAACAACAAAGGGAAATTAAAATGTGAGACATACAGCTGTAAAAGAAAAAAAAAAGGTCTACGTGAAACACCTTCAGCAGCTCCATCTGTAAAATTTCCACTCATCCAACATGTTGGGAAATGTATAGAAAAAGGTAAAAGGGAGTGACAACAGTGCATGTACCAAGAGTTAGCCAACGTCTGTAGAAATGCTCTGTCTTAAGTGAAGCATGGAAAAGAAACCAATCTCACAGTACAGTTTGAAAAGCCAGGCCAGTCACCTGGGAAACGAGAAAAGAAAGAAAACCAAGCAAACAGGATATCAGCTCGAGCCTCACAAAGCATTCACAAAATAAAACTACCACAGACTTCTAAGTTAGTGATTAACAGGATCTAAAATTATAGAACTGGCTACACCACACATAGAATCACACCTATGTCAGTCAACCTTAGCACCGATGAAGTTAATTACTGAAGCAGCAGGTTCAAACTATACTGAAATAAAGACCATTACAGATCTTTCTAGAGACATTTCTCTGACTCCAAGGAGCAGTTTGGTGATGGGCTTGAAGCAGTCCACCTTTTCATCTGGAAGTTACAGCAAAGGGGGGATTGTTGCCATTTAATGGGTAAACTGCCTCTTCCTCATAGGAAGGGTGAAACAGGTCAAAATGGACCTGGTCTGTGCCCAATGGACCTCCAGCTGTGAGAAATAAGGTGCCAAGGACCACGACCAAAGGCAAAATGAGTCAGTGTGCTTCTTACTCAAGTGGGCTTGAGCTGCCTGCAATGGAAAGTGGTACAAAGGGTGAGGAGAAGACTTCTGGCAACTGTATGAAAGGGCAGGTTCAGAGAAGCAGACAGGTTTTTCACGAGCATATTCCACCAACCCTGAGGGATAAGGGGATTGTGCTTTGCTAAAGAGCACGAGGCACACAAGAAGCTGCCAAAAGCTTCAGATTGATCTGGAGAGAGGAAAGAGACACTGGACTTCCCAGGGAGGGAGCCGTTCGATTTCTTGTCATAGCACTTTGCCCTCCCTGTCACTCATTTTACTCTGGAGCCTTATAAGAGCTTCGACCCAAACCATGTGGTTTTGTCCCACTAATGATACTTAATTGGAAAGCTATTGTTTTTACAGAGAGACTCTGAGGTCTCCTCAATAGGCAGATTGAAATAACATGAGGGAAAAAGGGATTTAAACTGAAACACACAGGTGATATTTTGTCCATTTTATTACCTCAGCATTAAGCAGTTTACTTTTGGCTCTCTGTCTTGGGGAAAAATTATTTGGATTTGCCCTTATAAACAAAAGAAGATAGAGAAGGGTTTTAAACAATTTAAATGCATGTGGAAAACTACTCGGGAAACAAATGAGAATAATTTGAAGCTACACACAAAAACCCCCACCCCAATATATATATAAGATTATACTTTTCCATTTTGCTTCCCATTTATAATTCTTCAGATGAGAGAGAAGGCTGGAAAAAGATGTCTACTTCAGTCTCTCATCTGAAGCCAGGAGCAAGGGTACAATGCAGAAAAAAAGGAACCAAAAATAAACTTTTTTTTTGTTTTTTTTTCCCCTCTTTGATCCCTCCCTGGATCCTTCAAAACAATATAAGAGAGCTTCAGGTCTTTTCTCTTTCTTAGTCTTGCACTTCAGGAAGACCCTTGAATTTCATATATTCTGTTTTTCCCAGCTGGCCATTCTTTCTTATCTAGAAAAAGTTATTAATCTCTCACCATTTTCAACCTATCTCTTGCTTTGTGGTACTATAGACACAGTGATTCTGTCCCAGACTTGAGGCCAAATGAGTACAGTGCCACAACACCCCTTCCCCCTCATTTGGTCCCTTGATCTCATAAGCAGCCCATGCTGCACTTCTCCAAACCTCTCACTAATTTACATCACTTCACAGAGACTTTGTGCTGATTACAAGGGGTAAACTGAATAAAACCTGAGACAGATGAGGAGTACTCTTAGCTGCCCAGAGAATAAAAGGGGAGCTCTATTTAAACCATCCTTTAGGTGCCACCGCCTCCTCCTGCGGTGCCCTGATGATGATGCTGTGACAACAAGTGAGACACTGCCCTTGCCCCTTCCCTTCCCCCTTTGTGCACTCACACAGAGATGTGGGGGGCACTGTCTTCCCAAACCACTCACAAAACTTGTGTTTACCACACGCATTGCTAATCAACAAATAGCAAAAGAAAACCCCAACAAACCAAACCCATGAAAAACCCAACCAGAAATACTCAAAAGACCAAAGCAGCATTATTTGTATAAACACTCTGGTCATCTTCCTTGTGTGTCTGCTGTGCTGGTGACTATGTATGTTTATGGCTGCCATAGGAATGCTAAAAGGGGAAAAAGTCCAGATTCCCCTCAGCACTGCAGCACAAAGGATAGATAAAAAGGAAGAGAAATGGCAAATATTTAAGACGACACTCCAAGGATGTGCTTCACTTGCAGCAACTTACACTGGCAATAATTCAGGTGCTGTGGTGGGAGGAAGGTGCTCTGAGCAGAGATGTAAGGGGAGAAAAAAGAATGCTGACTTATGAGCTCCACTTGTACAAATAAATGTTACCGTTTGCTTGTGAAGGACAAGAGACAACAATACTTAAGTTATATCAGCTTGAAGGGGGTTAACAGGGGTGCCATCTCTCTCCTCATTTCTGTTTCTTACTCTATTTCATCAGCTAAGAACTCTCCAGCAACAATTTATCTTGACCTCATTAGCAACCTCTGACGACTGCTTTCTCACCAGCTTTGTTTTCCTCAAATTCTCACCATCTAAAAAGACACAGCTCACAGTTTACTCTTCCCTGATTTTATGAAGTTTTGGGTTTGTTTTGTTTTTCAATGTAAGCCTGCGGTATGCAATGAGCGACTGCATCCAGGAGCCCACTGCAAAGCTTCTAAGTGATGATTATGTGAAAGCTTCATAGTCTTTCACGTACCATAGTATAGAAGTGAGCCTTTGGGGCACCTCAAAAAGTTTTAAAACACTTTATTTCATTCAGGGAAGAATCAAAGAGTTTCGCTGGAAGAAATTGTCTTTACACACATTAAAAAAAAAAAAAAATAAAAATGAAGGTTTCTAAAGGGATCTTTTAGTTAGAAGACAGAAAACGTGCATTTTGCAATACCGCAGGGGTTCTTTTAATAAGTCACTGAAAAGTTCCATTTGACAAGTTAAACCTTGAATTTTTTTTCATACTTATTATAGCCAAGGAGGTACTAACCTAATACAATGGGCAAAGGAGTGTTATCACAATACAATAGACCAGACAGAGATAGTACAATACTGGGCAATAAGGGATCTCACTGTAATGAGAGAGGGAAGCATGCTTCAGAAAAGAGAAAAGAAATGTGTTTGGTTTGTTACTGGTCATTTTATAGCTCCCATTGTAACCCAATGCAATGACCCCAAGATGCTTAAAAGTCTTCTTTAAAAATGTAGAATGATCATTTCAAAGGTTCACAGGTCAAAAGAGACCATTATGGTGCCTAAACTAGGGGCCCTCAGCAACAGAGGCTGTAGATTTTTGCACAGTGTTGCTGCTATCTAACCTGATAATTTGGAGTTACATCAGTGATGTTAGGCTAGGGCTTCGTTTGGCCCCACCTATGTGCTGCAAGGAGCATAGAATTGTTTAGAGGAGAAGATGAGAGTTACTTCTGGCTTTCATTTAAGCCTACTTAACAAAAAGTTGCATAGATTAAGCCTGAAATCACTCCTTTTTCTGTACTTTTTTGGTATGTGTTTCCATGATCTTTATTGTTTTCCTGAGCCTCAAGTGACTTTCTTCCATTTATTCCCCCTTCCCAGATCATGTTCAAGTTTCAAGGAGCTAGCTCTGGCATCAGGATAGTCCTACAGAAAACATCAAGGGTGTTTAGCTAGAAGAACATTCCCATCCACCAAATCATTCTAAAGCACAACCTGGGCAAAGGATGCTGAGAAGAAATCCATATGATGTGCTATATGTAAATCTCCAGAGGTATTCAGCAAACCACACTGCAAATTTAGATGACCTACTTTTTCAGATTGTTTAGTACCTTATAGTATCCTTGCTGCCAATCAAATGGCAACCACAAATATAATATATGGCCTTGATCTGGGAAGGGTAGAAAGATCTACGGAGAACTTGAATCAAACTCGCACGAGGCGTAGGAACAAATGACATGAGTTTGAATTTGCAGCACAGCTCTACGAATGCTTGGCTGGGTAAAACGTGCTGCTCATTTACTTGATAAGTGGCCAGAGTGAAATATGTTGGGTAGGATGATGACATTAAGCATAATTGCAATATACAGCGATACAATTTGTATCACTTTGATATGCATATGACAGGCATCTGAAAGTCCAAGTAGCACCTTTCCTGACTACTAAGAAGCTCTAGTACAAAGCTTCATATGGAATAGTGACATGCTTGAAAATACCTGTCAGCCATTGTAATGTATGATGCACTAACTTTTCTGATGGAGGTATGAAAAGGAGCCGAGCAAAGTGTGTTGGAATTGCTTGGTGGAGTAAGGCTTAAGAGGACTGCACATACTTCTGGACCTGATTTTAACACTGAAGGAAAAGGGCATTCTTACCTCGCACAGAAAAGCTGTAGTGGTATATAAGCTTGAATTCAAACATGATAAAACACAGCCAAGTTACAAACATCACTAGAATGAAACAACCCTTTCAGCTTCAGTAAGACCCAATTTACAGGTACTATGAAAAAGAGACTGTGAACTATTTCTGAGTTCCAATTGCTAAATAGCCTGCAGGAGCCAGAAAGCTGAAGTGGTTAAGACAGTGGATACAGCCTGAGAAGAACTGGTTTCAATTTATGGTTCTGTGCTGCTGTTGGAGCAAATCATGCTTAATACAAAATGTGGATAGTATGTCATGCCTACTGGACTAGAAAAGTTTTAAGGCAGGGAAAATCTCTGGGTAGGTGAAGACTCGGCATCTACCTTAGAGAAATATCTATCTTGACTGAGAGGCTGAGGTATCCGTATATTAGAAATACTGATCAATAACAAAACCATCTATTGCTGTCTCTCCACAGACTCCCCTGGTTGCTGGAGAATCTCAGATGTGAGATTCTGTGCACAGATATTCTGTGCTTAGCCTGGTTGTGCTTCTGGGGGCAGACAGCTCTTGCTTGCTGAAAATCAGGAAGGCTGGGGAAGAAGAAAAACAAACCAGAAAGAGAAAACCGAAGAAGGGGGACTGATGGAAATGAACTAGTGAAAGCGTTCTGGTGGGCAGATGGTGAAGAACAGTCACTCCCAGAGAGCAGTGTTGAAACCAGGGAGGATGCTTGGGCGAATGATGGTTGAACTAATGTTATTGAAACAGAAGACAGGGTGCTTGCAAAATAGCGGGAAAGGCTCATACGAGTCACACATGCTCTCTGAAAGGCATTTCCCTGCCCACATCTTTACGAGTCAGTAACAAGGCCTTTCCAGGTCTTTTTTTGCTTAGCATCAGCAAGGATCAGTGTCTGCCCAAGCAATTTCCACTTGGTAGTCCGTAGTCTGGCACTAGTTAGAACACAACATTCTCAAGGAATTAGACAAATGTCATTTTTCACCTCAAAAATAGCCCAAATATAGGAGTAATGATTAAGGGGGGAAATAAATAAATGATATAGTCAAATATCTGCAGTTCAGAAAACAGTACAAAGCATAAAACAGCTCAAAGCATAAACCAGCAAGGATGAGAACTTTAAGTCCTTTTTTTTTTTTCCCTCTAGCCAGTACTCTGTGCAAAAAAACTAACCCTTGTTCTGAATTCTCCTCTCCCTGCTCCTGCATTTGATGCTTCAAGCAGTCCTCACCATCCCTCTCCTCTCATCCTTTCCTTTCACAAATCCCTGCATCTGCAAGACTGTTGCTCCTTGCTTTTGAGGACATACTTGGCATGTGGGATGAAGGCTGATGGTTTCAACAGCCGTAGAGGCTTTGTGTTCAGAATGGAGAGGGCATAGGTTAGAAAATGAACTGCCCCCTCTCTATCAGCATTCCACTCTTCCTTCTCTAAGGAACATTTTGGGGTATAATGTGGTGGGAAGATATGTTACAGATGGATAGAGCATGGTGAGAAGTTGGTTTTATCTGCCTGAAATTAGATGTGGGTATAGACAGGACAGCAGTTTTTGGACATTAGGAGGGGGGTTTCTTTGGCAGGGTGCTGTAACTCGGTCATATATTTTTGTTTAACAGCTTACGAGATAGTGTAATAGAAGATTGAGCGAGTGTTTGTGATCTGTGTTGGAGATGGACTTTGGGACTAAAGTTGCTGGTGAAAGTGGTTTCAGCTTCTGTCTGAAAAGGCTGGTGAGGATGAAGGAGGCACTGTTTAGCTTGGCCCTTAACCCTGGAGAACTGGACACTGACCACTGTACATCTGCTCCCTTGCTCCTCCTGGGGTAGAACAACAGTCACTACCATTTCACCGTGGGAATTCAGTAAACAGTAATTATTTCCCTCCTGTGCTTTTGGAGAAGGGCAGAAACTTCCTTCAGTTTACAGAGGCACATGCATTTATTGCTACGGGAATCTAGCTTCCCATTAAGTGCCTCTCAACTCAAATAGCTCTGATTGTTCTGTCTTAAAGATGTGAGATGTGCTTTTTCTTCTTCTTTTTTTTTGTGAAAGCATGTAAGAAAAGACCTGTACTCCCAAAGACAACTTTTCTAGCTTCTTATCCTTTAAAGGCTTTGCAAAATGGTCCTATTTAATAACAGTTATCTTTATGTAGTAGCTGAATCTTTTCATAAGCTAATAGTTGCAAAGCACTGTCTACTTTGCTTAATGATACTATTTTCCCAATATAAAACAGGGCTAATGGGTGTCAAATGTGAAAGCAATATTCCTGCAATTTATCACTTAAGCCTTCTTTCACTCTTTTTGGGTGAATTGTTGTATTTTTAAAGGGAAATTGATTGCCTTGAGTGAATTCTTTTATTCTTCTACATTAACAATTCATGAATGAAGCCAATAGCTGCAACACAATCTTCAGTTCCTTGTCCCACCAATAACCTCAGCTGTATCCTGGAGGGTAAACTCACACTGCATCAATCAACAGTTTCCTGGTCTGTAGCATAGCCATGTGAACTGTGGCTTACACCATGTTCTCCTTTGCTCCTTTGACTTCTGGCAGTTGGGAACTGCACAGAAATGAATTAACTGTTACGAAGTTTCCTGGCATGCTGCACTTTGCATTATTGGAAAGTTGCATTACTAGAAAGAACAAAGAATATAGATATTTACTCCGAGGGCTGGAACCAAATGCCAACGGTCAAATCATCCCTGTGCACCCTTCTCCTCAGCTTTCCCCCTCTCCTTGCCATTGTTAACTGCTGGGCAAGTCCAGTTAAAAGAA
Source organism: Ceryle rudis (assembly GCA_033439905.1). Taxonomy (NCBI): domain Eukaryota; kingdom Metazoa; phylum Chordata; class Aves; order Coraciiformes; family Cerylidae; genus Ceryle; species Ceryle rudis. Next base: position 115,680 of record JAAGNO010030726.1, read on the forward strand.
TTTTAGGAGATTAAGGAGATCTCAGCTAAGGGACATTTTGGACTTTAGTTTTAGGAAAAAAAATTTAAAACAAACAAACAAACATCACCCCAAAAACACCAACCCCAAAACAGCACTATGAAACTGAACTGGGAAAGGCAGAGAAGCCAGCAGTTTAAGAATACATTAAGATTTCACCCGCAAATGAGTTCATTCACTTCTTTCTATGAGCGAACTTGGTGCTTCCATTCCCACCTGAGAAATAAACACACATTGCTGGGCAGGCAGACAGCTAAATGCCCAGACTTACTGTAACTCTGTGCCTACAAAACTCATGTGTAGAAAATGGAAGCCATGAATGTGGACTTCAGCCTAACTTGTGAAGCCAAAGCTGCTGGGGAGGGTAAACTAATCAAAGTGTGGTGCAATGACTGGCTTTGAGTCACTGGCAGAGCTTATCTCTGGCACATCCCTCTGCTGCTGACTCCTCTCTTGAAAGCCACCCATCCTTATACACATTTTCACCAGCTTTTATTTTTTGGGGGGTTAAAAACCTCCACATCAGCATGTTTTTGCATGCTGCTTTACATCTCCTTGCACTGGGATGTTGCTGGTCTGCACATCCCAGGCTTTACCCAGGAGTAACCCCTTGGGCTTTATGGACACCTGAGCACATTTACATACTTGACAAAGCATCACCATGTAAGAGGGGGCTGATTTTCAGCTCATTTCTACTAGATCTGTACTAATTTAAACCTGTGAACTAGCACGTATCTTAAAAAAGTCACACATATACACACACAAGCTGTCTATTTATGATTTTTCATAATAATTTTCATTATTTTTCTGTATTTCCCTATATAACCTGTTAACTCTTCTCATCAGACATTGATTCCTAGCTCAGTTTCATCATGGCATTTGGTATGGCTGGTTATATCACTCTGTACAGCAAAAAAACCCAAAACCACCTCCTGGTTTACAAAAAAAAAATCTGAATGTCTTTGATTAGACAAAAAATTTATTTTTTCTTGTGACCATAACCCATGAAAACCTAAACTGTTACTTTATTTTCACAGGAAAACAATGAATGAAGATGGAAATAAATAGCCCACACTTGGCATTGAAACTATATTCAAGAGAAACTGCTGCAACTTCAGTTCTATAGCATTTGTCCTCCTTGGGATAAAAAGGACACAAAAGTGTTCTGTTTGCTCACAGATTGTAAGATTACAAGGAGTACATCTGAAAATATAGACCTGAGATGACTTCTTACGAAGGATCTTGGGACAAGAGGGACGGGTATAAGAAAAAGTGAAAGGGGCAGAGAAAGGAATGACAGAATTGCAGGGTATGTGAATAAAGAGCTAAGAAAAGACCTGTGGAAATAAATGACTTCTATGATTCACCACTGACATTCTTTAAAATGCCCAAGTAATTCAATGAACACCTGAACCTTCCTCCCCCCTCCACGAATTATCAACAATTGAAACAAAGATCACTTGGGGTTAAATAAAAATGTTTAATTTTGTGTGATTTTTTTTTTTTTAATGTAGATCTGAGGTATTTTCTGAAACTTAAAAAAGAAACCACACTGTGAAAAGAGGGAATTGATTCACAGGGACTTAAGCAGCACTGCTAAAACTGAAGAAGGAGAAGAACAAGTAATGGTTGTGCCTGTCACAGAACGGAGCAGGAAGGTCTCGGATGTGGAAAACCCAGGCTCAGATTTCACCTGTACCAAAGCTTCAGTACAGACATTCACCTAGCTCTCCCTTCCCATCCTCATGTAATTTATTCAGGCAAATATTCAATAAGATTTTGGTTACATGTTCATTATTCAATGTGTTACAAAATACTATCTACAGACCCCAGCTGAGATCAGGGTCCTGTGTACACCAGAGAGTGTTGAAGGGATGACCTCGCTCCACATAACGGAGAGAGAAATCTGCATTCTCTTCTCAAGATGTGGCAACGCACAGAAAGGTTAAAGGTTTCTTGTTAGTCCAAAGCAAGCCCTGGAAGCTGAGGTCAGACATCTCAAGTTGTGGTTCAGCAGCTTTTTCTGAGAAATTTTCCAGACGACATTGTCTAAAGAGTCACTCTGATGTCCCTCCACCCCTCTGCTCCATGAACTGGTAGTGCTGAGACTCTGAGAAAGCTCTGACCGGATAACCTTGATTGACAAAACATTTTGCATGGACAAGGGCAAGGTAAACTTTCCAAGGCTAGTCTGCAGTGTCATAAATGTTTGCAGGACTGACTGTTCCCTCCAGAGGCAGCCCCAAGCTTCACTGTCTTTGCTGCATACAAATGAAGTGACTCCACAGCACAATCAAGAGCGTTTGCTGTGGTGTGACCTCCTGTTCCGTGACATCCATCAGTGAAATGTTCTGTGCTAGCAGCTGTCTGAAAATCATCCGGTACATGCATTTTGACTCTGATTTTACTAAAACCCAATCAATAAGGGCACATAGTTTTAGTGTTCTCATAGACCTGCTGTATTAATAAAGTAAATGAAATTTTGCACAGACTTTTGTGATTTGTTTTGAAGGGCCTGACCATGGAAACATGGTAGGAGCTAGAGGGAGGAGCAGCATGGCATGCACAAGCACTACAAAGTCCTCCCTTCTGCAGAGAGGAAAAGGAAAGTCACCCCAAATATGAATTAACACTCAGAAAAAGTCCTGAAAGATTCATTTGGCATAACTTAGTATCGCACTCTCTGATGCTTCACCCTAGTGAGCAGGTAATTCTGACTACATTTAAGGAGCATATATAGACATATAAAGAAGCATTATAGACAGATGTTCAAATATAAACATATATCCCAACGATACCTATATTTGCATAGAAACTTGTGGAAAAAAAAGAGTTCCCTGGGCAAAATACTTGTGAGTATATTATGAGGGAATTTTGGTATCCTGTAAAAGTAAAACCATAAAAAAACCAGTCTTACTACTTTTTAATTATGGTAGCAAGCAGAAACAATGGCTCACTTCCTATCCTAATAGGAAAACCGAGGCAAATCGAACAAAAATGCAAGTGGCAGTTTCAAAACAAAAAGAGATTCCTCTTTACTGAATGTGCCATTAAGCACAAAGTGCCCCGACTAATGAAACATTTACACGACAGTTGGAAAGCTTCTGAAAGAAAATAGCCATGCAGGTTAACTCAGAGCTATCCTGCCTGGATCCACAAAGACCCAGTGCCACTGGTTGGCACCACTGAGAAAATACCACATCTGCCTGTTATTTTGTGAGGCTGAGTCTTAGGTAATGTCTTTTAGTTACTGTCACAGACAGGACGTGTGTGGCTTTGCAATTAAGAATAGCAGTGCTGACGTGAAGCAGGAGGGTTATTATTCTTAAATATTATGTTATTCTTCTTAACAAATTCCTCTGGTAAAATGCACCGAGGTAGAAACAACAGTAGTATACTCAGACCAACAAAAAAAAACAAACCCCAAACCAAACAAAACCTAACAAACAAATAACAAGCAACCCCACCCCCCCCCCCCCAAAAAAACCCCAACAAAAAAACCCCCAACCCAAACAAAAAAAAAAGAAAAACAAAAAAAAAAAAAAAAAACAACAAAAAACACAAATCAAACAAAAAAAATTTTTTTTAAAAAAACAAA
>JAAGNO010030728.1:0-10465 GCA_033439905.1 Ceryle rudis
TGCTCACAGGGACCGCTGGTCTGCCCCGGTGGTGGCAGGACGGCGACGACCGCTGGGACAGGGCCGCCCCGCCCTCGCCGGTTCTAACGGTCGTTTGCCCTCTCGATCGTCGGTTACTGCTGACAAAACCGATCCGTTTAAAAACGGTTCAGAAGGGAAAGCAAACAAACAAAACTACAGAAAACGAACAAAAGTACGATCCAAACGCACGGAACTTGAAACACGGGCCCTTTCTGTCTCAACCGCTCCAGGCGGTGGTTTAGCTCTGAGTGCGGCTGAAGGAGGCCGCCCCGCTCCCCTCCTGCCTTACCTGTCAGCCCCCCGCACTGCCTGATGGAGCCGAAGCTATCGGTCCTGCCTTGTAAGGCGGGGGTGGGGGGGGAGCGGGCGGGACGACTTAAAGAAAAATAACCTAATTTAACGCATAGGTGTTACCATAGCTGTTTTGTGTCAGAAGGCCACGTGTTAGTTCTCATCAGGGGTCATATAAAACTGGATCCTCAGCTGACAACTGCAGCAGCTCGACTGGAGACACAGCAAACTGCAGAGTGAAAAAAACTGGGTAAGAAAAGTAAAAGAGACTTCCCAAGCCTGTTTTCTACCTCTGAGGTGGTCTGTTTTCCCAGCTGCCTTCCGAAGTTCAGCTGCTCCTCCAGGCTTACAGAAACAGGAGTAATAATTCTGAGGCCAATGCAAACTGTGAGCAGCCATTACAATGTTAAAAACAGCAATCCACTTCCACACTGAATGATTAGTTACTTTCAACATAATTACAATTTAACATGAGTTTTGATCAGAAGAGACCTTTTAAGATCATCAAGTCCACCACTAGACCATGTCCCTCAGCAACCACATCTACACATCTTTTAAATATGTCCAGGGATGGTGACTCCACCACTTCCCTGGGCAGCCTGTTCCAGTGCCTTACAACTCTTTTGCATGAAAAAAAATTTCCTAAAACCCAACCTAAACCTCCCCTGGTGTTAACTTGAGGCCATTTCCTCTTGTCCTATTGCTTGTTATTTGGGAGAAGAGACCAACACCCCCCTCACTACAGCCTCAGGTAGGTAGGTAAAACTACAGGTAGTTGTAGAGAGCAATAAGGTCTCCCCTGAGCCCCTCCCTCCTAAACAACCTCAGTTCCCTCAGCTGCTCCTCATAAGATTTGTGCTCTAGACTCTTCACCAGCTTTGTTGCCCTTCTTTACAGAATCACAGAATTTAGACATGCTCTAGCACCTCAATGTCCTTCTTGTAGTGAGGAGCCCAAAAGTGAACGCAGTATTGAAGATGCAGCCTCACCAGTGCCAACTACAGGGGGACAAACACTTCCCTACTCCTGTTGGCCACACTATTTCTGATACAGACCAGGATGCTGTTGGCCTTCTTGGCCATGTGGGCACACTGCTGGTTCATATTCAGCCAGCTATCAACCAACACCCCCAGGTCTTTTCTGCTGGGCAGTTTTCCAGCCACCCTTCCCCAAGCCTGTAGCATTGTCGAGGGTTGTTGTGATCCAAGTGCAGAACTTGCACTTAGCCTGGTTAATCCTCATACTATTGTCCGTTTTAACACAACACCGGTGTGGAAGCAAACTCAGAGAGAGAAGCTAGGAAGATTGGGAGGCTAACTTATTCTTTTAGGTGGAAATTCTTTAATTCTTCATCAAACACACTTGAGTATTTAATTCTGGAGTAATGTAAATAACATGATTAAATCTTCTTCTAAATGAGAGCCATACTACCTCTGTATTCTTAATAGCTAAAAAATAAATAAATAAATTGTATTTTAGTTGAATTAAGTAAAAATACTTCTTCAAAAACATGCAACTTCTTCAATTTCCTTTAATTAAGGGAATAGAGATTCTCATTGTTTTTCAGTCAGTGAAACGCTATTAACCTAAAGGCTTACTGAGGACTTCCAATTCCTTTATACAATCATAGAACGATTTGATCTGGAAGAGATGTTTAAAAGTCATCTAGTCCAATTCACCTTCAGTGAGCAGGGACATTGATTAGATCAGGTTGCTCAGAGTCCTGTCCAACCTGTCCTGGAATATTTCCAGGAATGGGGCATCTATCACCTCTCTGGGCAACCTGTGCCAGTGTTTCACCACCCTCATTGTAAAAAATATCTTCCTTAGATCTAGTCTAAAGCTTCACTGTTGGTTTAAACCATTATCCCTTGTCCTGTCACAACAGGCAGAAAAGTCTATCCACATCTTTCTTATAGGCCCCCTTTAAGTACTAAAACGCCACAACAGAGTCTCTCTAGAGCCTTTTCTTCTCCAGGCTGAACCCCAACTCTCTCAGCCTCTCTTCATAGGAGAGCTGTTCCACCCCTCTGATCATTTTTTGTGGCCATTCTCTAGACCGCACTGTAACAGGTTCATGTCTTTCTTGTGCTGAGGACTCCAGAGCTGCACAGAGCACTCCAGGTGAGAGCACAATGCAGTTTTGTAGACCCTGCAGATTCCAGAAGTCCACATACTACAGTGAAGGAAGTATGGGGTAGAGAACATCATACTGAAGCACAAACCACACCTTTGATTTGGGCTGCCTAGATAAGCTGCAATTTTAAAGACTGGACAAGTTCCTTGAAATATATTCTGAAAAAAATGCCATAGTCTACATTGCAAACATTCGCATTAAACCAACTGAATGCCTTTATTTGTAAAGGAAAATAAACACACATAACAATGTTGTTAGAGGCAGTGTCTGTTGCATGCATACACAGTAACTTTTTACACAGATTTATAAACATCATAACACTAGGAAAGAAGTAATTTTAATATGCTTTTAATATGATGCACAAAGTAAAGAAACATTAGAATCCTTAATGGAATTGAATTTAAGAACATTTACATTCTAGTGATTTTTAATTGTACATAAGTAATGAATAATTTTCGTGAGGAAAACAGTATGTCCATGTACTCGGCATTCCTGCAGTGTTAGTTCTAGGTCAGAAATCCAAAATCCTGAAAAATAAGAAAAAGCTTCAGCTGTTGATGTGATGTAACACTAAATATTTTAAATACGATAGAGATGTAAGGTATATTAGAAAGCAGAGCATTATAGTATTGTCATAGGAAAACATTTTTATACCTTTCTAAAGAGTTGAATGATTTGAAATTAAATCCTGAAGCCTGGACATAGTTTCGGTGTGAGGAATTTTCTGTGTAACAACAGGGAGATTACCCCCAGGATGTCAGTATGTATTTGATAGGTAGTTGAATCGGTTCTTCCTGACATACACTTATCATCATTGTTAACTTTCCAAACTATTTACAAATCTGGGATACTTTCCATTTCTTGCTGCCTTCTGTGTTGTCTGTTCTAGGAATTGAGTACCTACAGCTTTTATTCACTTCACCTGAAGATACATGAATTTAGCACATCTGGGAGGAGCTTGCCCAGAGAAATCTTAAGCTGACAAAACAGTTAAAGGCTTTTTGAAACTACTTTTAAACATAAATATTTTCATTATTTGTATAAACTAATTTAAATACAGGTTGTGATTAAAAGCATTACATAAATACCTCCTTAGCGAAAATCCACTGATCTCCTTCCGTTGCGTGGCTGAAAGAAAAATATCCAATAAGAGCTTTGTAAAACTGACTGGTTTCAGTAACAAAGCCCCACCCAGCTTGGTATGTATTGAAACGGGAATTTCTCAGTTCTGTCAATGTGATCATCATTAAAACTAAACCTGAGGCCAGTTACTGTTTAATATATATCGACATCTGGAGGAGAGTTACACAGTGAAAATTACTGTATAGAGATCAAAGAATGAATTCTGCCCAGTTTATGTGATTTTACAAGGTGGAGAAAGCTACAGGTCACTCTAAGAGACCATCATCCCTCATTCTTCTTGCATTTTCTTGAGGTGTTCTTCCAGGTTGTTGTTATTATTGCATTATAACTATTTGTTGTAACTAACAAAGAAATACATGTCATTTGGTTTTATTTTTAGTTGGTGTTCTTTAACATAGGGAAAGAGTTTCTCCCTTTTCACTGTGGTCATTTCAGAGATATTTTGCTCTACAAAACAACTTGGTACAATGTCTACTAAAGCTGACAAAAAAATCTCCTTATGAGTTTAATAAGAATTTACTTTTCACTCTGGCATCGTGAATGCATCAATGTTAATATTACCTGTAACTTTGGCCTGTCATAAGAACTGTAGAGACCTAATCCTCATAGGTAAGAAATATAATATACAAACTTGTCTTCATTAGCCACTTTCTTATTTAAACAGGAAAAAAATATTAACAAAAATCAAGAAAATTATTAAATTTCACTTGCCATATTTAGCTTGCTAAATTTTGAAAAAAAAAAAAGGAGTAAAAAAGCTCTATGGTGTCAAAGATGAACAGAGTAGTGTCATTCTCATAAGAATTTCTGTATCTAGTTTCTAGTATTACTGGTCACAACACAAGGAAGACAGAAAGGTCAGGCCCAGTAACTGTTTTGATACAGTGTGTAATCATGGTGTTGTATTTATATCACATGCAAATATACCATACTGAACAACTCTTTAGAAGGAATGTCCAAGATAGTGTGTTTTCTAGAACTTTCTAAGAATGCTATACATAGTAACCAAGACTTGCTAAGACACAGTCATGTATACAGAAACATTAGGACATGTACAAAACCTAATATGCCTTTGTTTCAATCCAAGAAAATATCTGGAGCAGATTCTGAATATTCTTATATGGTGAGATGCTTTTAGTGAAACAAGTTTCCTCAGTCACAGTAATTCTTACTGTAATTCATTGGTTTCTCTAGTTTTTGGTTTCTAACACTCATCACAAAATGGAAAGGAAAAATATCAAACAAACCATACCCGGTAGAAAAAGTAGCCTCTGCTTTTAATCCCTCCAGGTCCTTGAAGTTCTTCCTGAAAAAAAAAAAAAAAGTTTTATAAATCATATCTCTTCCTGTACATTAATCCATCTAGAGAGGCTGCTTATGTACATATTAGAAATATTTAGTTAGTACTACTATAATCATTCCACTTAAGGCATGCTTTAGATGTATTTCAGTAACAAGAGGTTCATGTTGTCTGTATAAGTAGCAGAAAACACACAAATAGGGGCCAAATTCCACAAGTTTTGTCTCAGTTCAGATTGCTTTAAAATGGTACTAGTAATGATGGGCAGCCTTTGCATTTGACTTTCAAGGTTTCATTACCCAAACACAACTAGAGTATCTTCATGGTAGCGGAGTCTCTATGGACAGAGCAGAGTTGATCTTTGCACCTAGCAGAAGGACAACGCAAAGCTTAAAAAAACACAAATACTTGCGCTCCAGACCGGAAACGAGATCCCAGCCTGTTCTCAGAGGTGTGTCACAATCACCCCTCTCAGAATGACTCCCAAAGAGAAGACCGGTGTGTATGATACCCTGTCCTGTCCATGCTGCATGCATTGAGAAACAGCTATCTGCTAATTCATACAGCAAGGGAGGGGAAACTAACGATGAAGCAAATAGAAATTCCATTTAAATGTAACAAGTACAAAGCATGAAGTATCCAGTTGCTTTAATGAGACCTTCATGATAATGGAACCCGTAAACTTAATGACAGTATTTTCATTGCTTGTGTTAATACCAGCTACGTGAGTGAGGTGTCTGTCCTGCAGGTGGAAAGACAGGCCAATTCAGAAACACTTCAGGTCTTTTGTCTAGCAGAACCTAAATTTTAGATGAAAATTATTTAGCAATGATGGTATTCCTCAATTAAAATCTGAGGTCATGTGATCATAGCCGGAGTTGTCCCAGAAAGCAATCATTCCATGGTCTATTCTGATGTAAGAACTGTGTACAACAGGATGGCTCCCATCATTTCCAAACACAGGAGTAGCTTCCATCCAAGGAAATTTTCAAATGAAATACAGTTTAAACTATAGATTAATTTACAGTCTTGCTTTTAATTTTGAGTTCAGTTCATAATGTATACCATGATACACAGTTTCTTTCCTGTAGGCAAAATGTGTATGATTTTTATTCCTATTGTTCTCATCATTCTAGCATTACCTGGGTTTGAAATACCCATCTCAGGTACGGTTTTTTTAATTCAAAAAGGCTAAAAATTTGCCTATATAGTAGAGTTTTGTACATTGCCATGGCAGCGTCTAACAATATTTATATTTGATTATTTTTCTGCTTTTTTGTATTCAATGTGTGAACAAACATAACAACAGAAACAAAATAGGCAGCTGTTGCAAGTTAAGCAAATTGAACTAAAACACTAAAGGATTCAAGAGGGGAATTAATATGGAATTATGATTTTGTTTATGGGATTTTAACAAATTATTATGCCCTTTTCTAATTAGAACCAGACACATCTTAAAGAAGATTACATAGTTTCCTGGTTTGATTTCATGTCAGGAAGTTGGTATTAGAAAACAAATAAAGCTGGAGGAAAAAAAAACCAAAACACTAAAATCAGTAGCAGACTAATCCTCCATGAAGCAGTCAGTGACACCAGAGTCAGGTAGTCCAATCAAAAGCAGGCAGCCTGTAGGAACACAGGACCTTCCTGCTCCATATGGGGATCCGAGTTCCTCTGCACATCTTAAGAGTTACTTTGATCCTCTACGGGCTTTAAAGTTTACCTCAGTCATTTCCCCATCAGCCTATCAGGTAGAGTATCTGGGTAAGATAGAGTTATAGCTTTCTCACAGTCAGGGAATACTTGCACTACTTTTTTTTATATTGATAGCAGATTATTTCAGTGTTTTCTTAATTTTCTTATAAATGGCTATGACCCTCAGCAATAACATGTAGACAGGATCTTAAACTCTTTCATTAAAATGTACCAAAATCTGCCATATAAACAAATATGATAAGCATAATACGGGTGAATTTTAAAGGTTTATTATGACATTTATATAGATAAGGTGCATGCAAAAATATCATAACCAAGAGAGTCTGCAAACAAAACTGATGCCAGAAGATGCTAACGTTTTGCAAACACCTGGTGTTTATGCACTCTAGATTGGTATATAGCACCTTTAACAAGGTGACTGGTATTCACAGCAGGAATTGACAAGAGAAAATTCAAAAAAAAATTGTGTTCTATAAAATGTAATTCAATTTAGAGTTGTTTTCATTGTTTCCTCAGTTTTTTGTATTGGGTTTATGAATATTTCAAATTGCTATATTATGTAAATGTTGGCCATGTCATTACTTCTCTTGGCTTCAACCTTACAGAAGAAAATATATTCAAGTACATGTTTGATATTACACATTTTCCTTGGGATTTAATGAACTCTAAATGCCAAATGATAAAATATTCCAGAATAAATAATCATTTAAAGCACATAGGGAAGAATCAAAGGTGTAACAAATAATTAATGACTATTTTACATAATGGTCCAGATGAAGCCTTCAGCTCAGGTGGTCTCTTCTGATGTGGCTGCCAGAAGCTAGGCAGTATACCAGGAGACTGATTACACTTGCCACACTTGCCCTAGTCCTTCCACATTTTTTCTATGCACAGCAAGACACTGTTAGACACAATACTGGACTGAATAAAGTGTGGTCTGAACTAGTGTGGTTTTGTTTTTACACCTTCTTTCTGAAAAATTGTTACTATGCTACAACTGTGACAGTTCTATATTCCATTCCTCTAAAAAAAAAAAAAAAAATCCTACTTAGACTACCACCCTTATTCTGCTTAAGGATTGGTGAGGTTAGTGCACGATCTACTTCAACCTAATCCAATTATCTGTGAGAGCGCTGACAAAGCTAGATGATTCCCATACCTGTAGTTCACAAAATATGGGTACTGTTACTCAGCTTGGGAGTTGAAAGTGTCACAAATTCCATGTTCGAACTTCTAGCTGGAACTACCATTGTTATGTAGCAAAGAGCCCAGCACTGAGCATGTGAATAGTCTCACCGAAATTATTACCTTAGTTATGCATGCGCTTATGTATTTAGCTGGGTTAACATGTCACAAAGTTGCATGAGCCTGCTCTGGGCTCATTCCCCACCATTATAGCATTTTCTGTCTGTTTTGTTGGGCTTTTTTTTTTTAATTTGCCTTGGAAGAAATATTTCCAAACACTATACTGAAAAAAGGTCTTTTTATAAAGTGTAAATATATACTGATATATCAGAGAGTAAGTATACTCTTTTTTTTTCCTAAGGATTTGTAGAGTATGAGCCTTGATATTATTCGCTGTAAACAGTAAGTCTTTAAATTGTCACAATGGCTTGAAAGCTCTTAAACAGAAACAATTTATTACATTTAATTTTTGAGTTGTTATAAGTATAGTGATACTCTCTATATACATATAAAGACATGGACCTAACTGCTACACTCTGTAGAGTTTGATATTATTACTTGGAACAATATCCTTGGGGGATTTTTTTCAGCCCAATCAAAATACAACTGCCATGAAGAGGCTGAAATATGTCAGAATATGGCAAAAATTCTACAAATTTTAGGTTATTGTTTGTTAATATATTCTATTTACAATAATTATAACACCAACCTCAGTGGAAGTAAAATCAGAATATTAAAGTATTCTAGAAAAAGGCCTTTATTTGATTTAAAAAACAATCTGTTTTCACTTATATCAGTTCTGTGTTCTTGCATTCATGCTTTCCTTCCCATTCTTTGTCTTAGTTGATATGTATGTTCATTTAAAGCACAAAGAGCAATTGCAAGAATATCCTTTGCCAGTATATAGGTCCAATAGCATAAATACAGTTCATGTCAATGCCATGACAGAAGGTGATTTTTACCCTGTATTTTCCTTTCAGATGTGCAGGGGGTTAAAATTTTCAGAACACTTTTCAGTCCACGAGAGGATGTACCAACTGTAAGTTCTTATATGTGGCCAGGTTCTGTCACTGGATAAGAAAAATGTGATTCAGGGCATATAGTTGGGATTATGCAATGATCTGAAGAGAGGGGTAGATAGTATTACCAACCACAACCATGACTAGATGAAAGCTGACATACATAATCATAGGAGAAAAATAAAAAATAAAAACACCGAGTTTTAAATATCATATTTGTACACCTAATTGAACTCATGGATCAGTGAATATAAGGAATCATATCAATGAATCGATGGAATAACTAAGCTGAAGTTAATGTAAAACGGGAAGAATCTGGGTCTTAGATTTTGATATATTTTATTAGGTAGGAATCTTCAATATTCTTGTAGAGAAAGATTCTTATATATCAGCCTGCATTTTTCTCTCCATAACTGCATTAAAGAGATGGACATTAATAGCCACCTGCTGTTTGATTTTTTTAAATTTGAAATTGCATTTGCAGCAAATATACACAAATGTTATAATATTTTGGAAACAATGGGGCAGTTTCTCTTGATGTGAAACTTTTCTTCCAAAACACCTTACTTTTCTATGGAAAGTTTGTTCCATAGAGAACTTTCTTATCTGCACATTAAGTTAAACAGTAAAATTGCCTGTGTATTACTTAGAAATTCATAGTGCTATAATTCATAGAAGTTTAAGGAGTAGATATGGTTTTAATTCCAAGCAGGGAAAAAGAAAGAACCCCTCTAGAAAATGGAACTCAACTGTCATATAATGGTACAGATAAATTTGAAAGTATTTTTCTCTTTATAAAAGAACAGATCCATTTTGATACATAGGCTCTGTGTTCTACCACTGTTCTCTTGTAATCTTATATTACTTCAGTATTTTTGGGTTTAAAATGTTAAATACTAGCAGGATTCTTTTTCACAAATTAAAGAACATAAAATCCTCATGTTTCTAATGAAAATACACTGGTATGGTAATAAATCATGAAAAATAAAAGTGTTTTGAGCAGAAAGGACTACAAGGACATTTTTAGAAGACCATTTTTAGAATCACAAAGTGTGAGAATGCAAGCATGCAGAATTTAAGATTACATACGTCCACTTTGTATCTCTTCAGTCTTCTTTCATTAAGCTGGGGAACGAGTTGCAGCAAAGGATGCAGGACAGAGGACTGAGAGGACACGAACACAGACACATGAGCGACAATGACATTCGCAGTTTATGATGCAAAAAAACTCTCTTCCCACAGTATTTGCTTATGGACCAAACATGAACCAAAGAAGGACTGAAGATGTTGAGAAACATTCTTTTAACATTCTGACTTGATAACAAACAGGCACTGACATTTATATTTACGCTATGGATGTGACTCACAGAGTGGTGAAGGGAACAGCTATGCGTCCTCACCTTTATCATCGAAAGTTCATGACTGTTTACATACTTCTTGCCCAGGCAATTGCAATTATTTAGACTTTAGATCTGTCTCTCCGAGTTCTACAGAGAATATTTCCATACAGTACTCCTACTAATATTTCTACAATTAACTCCTACGAAAGTTTGCAGCTTTGATCTCCATTGTACTGAAAAGTTCATTTTACTTTAAATCGACTTCACTCACAGTAAATTCTGGTTGGGGTTTTTTTGGTTTTTTTTTTAATTA